>PVKE010024484.1:0-18232 GCA_004027555.1 Craseonycteris thonglongyai | reverse complement strand
GCAGTCTTAACGTAACACTCTTAATGGACTTGGTTGTCATTTTATAGATGGGAACAATAGCCAAACAATAGCACATAAAGAAACAAAGTTTATAGTTTTCCCCAGACAGCAGATGGGGTTCAGCTAGGACCCCTATCTCCATGTGATATCTCTCTCCTCCAAGAGAAAGCAATTCTCAGTCTCTTTGTACGGAATTAGAGGTTCAGTCATGGGATTGGTGAGCCTTTTTGAACGGTTAGCCTAAGGTAGCAATTTTGTAATCCACTGTAGCTGAAGTAAGTATAGGCCTAAGCACACCACAGCCTCCTTCTCTCTCCTCCATCCAGACCCAAGGCCCCACTTGGGTGAAAACCCTGCATATAAACGAACTCCTCTCAAAGACGCCTCAACCTTGACATTTCTTTCTCCCTTTTCCAAACTTGCTTCCTTTTAAAACACCTCGCTTGCGCTCCGCCAGGCTCCCACATGAGGCTCAATTATCAGAATAATAATTAACAGGCTCTCATTATTTCGGATCAAACAATACCCCCCCACCCCAATGAAGCCAAGAATAGCCAATGTGATCCCTTAAAACAGGGTGTGAGTTTCCTTATACCTTGGGGCATCGAATCCACTGAAACCATTAGGCACTGAGCTGCCCATAACAGCCTGGATAACATTGAGTCAAGGACAGTTAATAGATGCCAGAGCACAGACCAAAGTGCTCCAAGCATGTCAGTCAAGACTAACCGGAGGCAAAAACATCAAAATGCAGGTTGGAGTTTTGACATTCCTGCAGGCTCTGAACGCCTCGCCAGTAAATTTTTAAAGTCAATATCCCCTTATGCTCATGAACACTTTTCTGTCTGATGAGTAGGACTAATGTGGATCTGATTGAACTGTGACTAAAGTAGGACTTTAAAGGCAGCTTTGAATGTGTAGGGGGTGGAAAGGGTTTTGTGCGTGTGTATGTGTGTATTTTATGTGCTTGTGTTTTCTTTTTCTTTTGTTTTTCCAGAAATGTCTGTGATAATAATGAAGACAGTGTACACAGATTATCACAGGCTGTGTCTTTCGACTTCAAGGTTATGTGATTAGAAAATTAGAAAAGCCACAAGATTAGAAAAACCGCAGAACATTTTGAAAGAAAGCTTTTTCAAAAATTATCTGCATGCTGGATTTACACAGATCTGATAGATGGATCTTCTAATGTTTGGAAATGGATAAATGCAACAATGCAAATAGGAAGAATGGGCTTTGGAGCCTACTCCTGGCAGAAGTTCAAAACCCATATTAAGTATTCTAACTCACTTAATGCCTGTTACTTATATATATTTCAAATTGTCGCCTATATCCATAAAACAAAATATAAACATTTTATAAACATAAAGGGAAAAAGACAATTGTGTGGTTGTTTTTCATGATGTATGACGTTCCCCCCAGAATTGGAACAAAACCTTCACCTTTCTGCCCTCTCTTTTCTCAGAAGCTGAGAACAATAACTACAAGGCCACGTATCAGGAAGCCCACACAGAACTGAGTTTGGGTGGCCGTTCGAGGGGCGATAGCCATTTGGGACTCAAATCACGGCTTTACTCCTCCTTAACTAAGGGGGAAAATAAGATTTCCTGGGATCGAAACCAAGACTGGTGTAAATAAAAATTCCATTAAAAAGAATGACTCCTTTGCTTGTCTGCTGACAAGGATGGATTTCTGAAACATATACGCAGGTGGCTCTATCAGTAAAAAATCTGGGTAGAGGCTAACCTCTGTCTGATGACACTTTCTCAGGGTGCTTTCAACACCTGGAAGATGACATATGATTGTTTTACCTGGGGAATAGGTCTAGAAGCCTCTAAAGCAAGCTTGTCCAGCCCAAGGCCGGTGGGTGGCATGCAGCCCAGCACGGCTTTGAATGTGACCCAACACAAATTCATAAACTTCCTTAAACCATTAGGAGACTTTTAAAAGCTCATCAGCTATCGTTAGTGTTGCTATATTTTAGGTGGGGCCCACAACGATTTTCTTCTCTCAATGTGGCCCAGGGAAGCCAAAAGTTTGGACACCCCTTCTCTAAAGTGTCCGTGTCCGTGTGTAAAGGTATACATGATAATTATCTCAAATGAAAACCACAAAGTCATTTGAGATGTATAGGGCTGAAACCAGCCATCATTGAATATGTAAGTAAAACACTGACTAGTATTTAAGTGGTAACTCCTTTACTTTTGAATCTTACACACAAAACCTGTAGCAATAATAAACCCTTACAGTAAAGCATAAAAAAAAAAGATTGTTATGTCATAGTGAATGGAAACCTTTGAGTCAGTAGCATCCTGCAATTCTTAGGAGTGAAGTCACCAACACCTGATTTTGACTTTTCAGATATTAAAACATAAATAGGTGCTAAATCCACTTCAGGATCAGACTTGGGTCTCCCAGCCCTCTGGTGGTGATATCAACAAAGTTTGGGCATAAAGGACCATGTATCTAAAGTTTAAGGATGCCCCTAAAGCATGTAAGTTGTCCTTAGTACTTGATATTTTTAAAATCTACTACTTAGCTCATGATCATTTGCGATCCTCCCACCAATAACTCATCCTGAATTCTTGGCTCCTACCTTTCCCATTTCCATGTTCAACTGCAGAATAGTTAAGAGACCATTAGCTTAGGAAAGGAAGTTGGAGGTAACATGTGAATTTCTTCTACAAGAGCCGTACTCTTCCTGTCTCTTTTTGAACACCACCAATGGCAGGGATCTCTCATTGTAGGAGCCCCTCCTACAGACAGTAGGCCGGTCTACTAGAAGAGGCATCTTCACATGGAGCTGAAGCTCCCCTCCCTGTGTCTTTCATTTCTCACCCTTGGATCTCTTCTCTGAAACCACAACAGCATGACTTTTACCTATCCTACCTCAAACTGCTCTCACCCCACCCTTTAAGTCTTTGCAGCCACTGAGCAGATCTGAAGAAGCCCTGAAATCATCTGAAGCTTCCAGCTTCTAGAAGTTCCTTCTCCTTTCCTCAATAAATAGTGTACCATAAAGTTTAACAAGACAATGCCTTAGTTTTCTTTTTTAAATAAAACAGGTTCAGTTATGACCACATCCGTCAAGTGTAGTTCTACTAATCAGGCCTGTTTGGTGGGGGCCCGCCCATTACCAGCGTGTGAATGGGGAGTTCAGGCTGGGGTGGACCTTAAGCCCAACAGCTCAAGCCAGCATTAACTGTTGCTTTAAAAAGGCCACAAAACACCATCCCTAATGATTTAACAGCTTGTTCCCAAAAACACATTAGCCAAGGGAGCTTTTAAATATTAAGAAATAATTACACCAACTCAGTGTCATCCTTCTTCAAAATTGTTTCACATCAGGGCTCCACTGGACAAAGTAATTTAGTAAAAAAACACAGGCCTCCTAAAAATGAAAAACTGGACCCAATGAAATGTTATTTCCAGTGGCTGGCAGGAGGGTGGACAGAGGGGAAGGAAGAATAAATGGAAATATTCTGACGACTTTCCCAAATGAACATTTAGCGGGGCCTTACCCCAGCCAGATGAATTCACCATTATTTGCATTTCTAACTTTTTTTTCACTGTCTCCAAACCAGTTAGGGTTAGATTAGAATTGGAAGGCATTGGAAGGTACTTTGGGACCACTATGCTCCAGCCCTACCTTGAGAGTGTTACAAGCCTAGAGTATAGAAGTCCCAAGAATCTGGCAGTCTGCCAGGAGGTATGGGTCTCCACAACATCAGGGCAGCCAGGAATGGCTTTACCTCTATTTGAATAGGCAATAAGATTTGGAACAAGAAAAAAATAGCTGTTCACAGCACTGTTCATGGTGGCCAAGTCAGGGAGACAACCAAAGTGTCCTTTGATAGATGACTGGATAAAGAAGTTGTGGCACATTCACACAATGGAATACTACTCAGCGATGAGAAAAGAGGAAACACAGTCATTGTGACAACATGGATGGACGCTGAGATCATGTTAAGCGAAATAAGTCAGACAGAAAAAAATCAAGAACCCTATGACTTCGCTTATATGTAAAGTATAAAACTGAAAGTGACAAAGAAACAAAACACATGGACACAGTCAATAGTTCAGTGGTTACCCGAGGGTAAGGGGTAAGGGGGTGGGGGTAGGAGAGGCCGGAGGGGGCAACAAATTTATGGTAATGGAAAGAGAACTGACTCTGGGTGGTGAGCACGCAATGTAACACATAGACAATGTAATGTAGAATGGTACACCTGGAACCTATGTAATTTTTGCCAACCAATGTCACCTCAATAAATTTAACAATGAAAAAATAGCCTTCTGAAAGTATGTAACATTCTCCCCACATCAAAGCCACAGAGGCCAAACTTCCACCATTAAACATTGTTCCCGTTTTGGAGAATTGCTGGAATTTCTAACCAACCTAGATAAGGACATCTGGGCCATTTACATTTGAATGTAAGTGCGTTGGATTGGTTCTCCTCTCCTGCCCAAACAAAACCCTGGGCAATTAGAGGGCACAGGGCCTGTGAGTGGGGAGGGCCTGGCAGGAAGGAAACGGAGAGGCCTTCTTCGTAGCTTTGTCCCAGCCAAGGCCAAAGGGCAAGTCTGGGACTCCAGGTCTGCCAACCTCCTGGGGAGAACCCTGCTCACCTCCAGGTCCTGCTACTCATAGAGTGGGGGGCAGAGGAGACCTCAGCGACAGCCTAACCCTGGGTGGATCCTGAGAGCACAGACCAAGCTAAAGGGTAAGTAAGCTGCTTGACCTACTTGGCCTGGAGTAGACGTTTGTGGAATAAACTCCTACCCCAGTAGTCCTTGGGTGTCATGAGACTTCATTTTTTCCATTGCTATTTCCTTTGCTACAAAGCATCTCTGCCTCTTGGTCACCTTTTGAAGTTAACAGCAGGGCGTAGCTGCATATCCGTACTTTTATAGGCTTCCTAATGACTTGCTTAATTAGTTGCTTTCTTTGGGGCCAGATTTGCAGCTGATAGGCACAGGGAGCTGGCCCCTGATGCCTCTGGTCCAGCACAGAGTTGCAGGCATCTTCATCACTGAATTCCAAGAGACTACCTCCCTGGGGTCCCCGGGCTTGAACGTGAGGCTTTGTGTTTTATTTATTCATTAGCTTGGCAGAGGCCTGCTCTCCAGAGAGCTCTAGGTGCTGAATATGAAATTAGCAGCAGCATTTCCCCACAAAGTCAACTGCTCTCGGATCGTTGGCAGCCTTTCTTGTGTCCTGAGGTTTAAACCGATTTGGATCGAGAACACTTTACACTTAGGTCTAAGCTCAGAATGACAAAAGCCTACCAACTTTTCCATCCACACTCCTGGCAGAAGTTGCTATTTTGGTATAGATTTTATTTTTGCTTTTTCCTTCTGAGTCTGGACAGTCTCAGAATTCTTCTCAACAGAGCATTCAAGGCAGCAATTAGGATCTATCGAAGCTATTGTTTGAGTTGGGTTCTCCTTGACCCTTCACGTTTTCAAAGGTGCTGGGAAGTTGCAACAAACTCTTTCTTAGACTTCTCTTGTGGAGTGTAGGCTTGGCCAGAATCTACTTCATGTATTCATACTCCAGAGACTGACTTGAGAGTGTATTAGATAAAGTACACACTCTAGTTAAATCTGTGAATACACTTCTTAGGCTTTTTTTTAACCCTTCTGGGTTTGCACGTACGATGTCACGTGCGGTATCTGACATATGGGTACAATAGGCACTAAATAAAGTAGGTATAAATGAGCTGTGATGAGCAGGGGTTTCATGCATCCATTTTCTTTTTCCCTTGTGGTAGCCTGCCTACATTCTTTCCCCCCAAATTAGGGCCTTCTTGCCCCTGAAATCTATAGCAGGGGTATGTATCCATTCTTCTGGCTTCCCTGGTCACATTAGAAGAAGAATTGTCTTGGGCCACACATAAAATATACTAATGATAGTTGATGAGCAAAAAAAAAAAATCTCACAAAAAGTCTCCTACTATTTTAAGAAAGTGTATGAATTTGTGTTGGGCCACATTAAAAGCCCTCCTGGGTTGCCAATGGCTAGCAGGCTGCAGCTTGGATAAGCTTGATCTCGATCTACATAAAAACAGAGCTACCCTGGAGTCTTGAATATTTAGTTCTTATTTTATCAGGAACTCTGAGAGAGTAAGCCTTATTGAAAGTGGTATTTTATATCTCCCCTCCACCCATACCCCACACCCCCTTACTTTTCTTCCCCTCTGTCTCTGTGCATTGTTATAGATTTTGTTGACCATTTTCTGGTAGAATTTGACACCTAAGAGTCATCAATTGATTGCATCCAATTAACAGCCATTATATTCTTCAGTTACTTTCTGTTTGGACATGAGTTTATTGATCTGCTAAGATTTTATTGTACAGAAACATAAACAACATGCCATTTAATTCGGCCTCAGTGCCGTCTCTAAGCAGCCTAAGAGAGGCATTTAAAGAGGCAGCGCACACCTGAGGGAGAAAGGCTATCTATTACCGCTTTCAAAGACCAGGGGGAAGACTTCGGGTTAAACTTTGATCACTATCATTTCACCTTTGGACTTTTATTAAAACTGTTGGACACCGCTGTGTTGGCAGATTGAGTAGGAAGATAAATGGGCCTGTGTGAATAGGTTTAATATCAAAAGTGGATATGAGACAGGGCAGGTTATTCCACCCAGAAATTGTTCACGTCCCCAAGATTTGCAGGTTGCTGTTGGTGAACCTTCCTGGCTCAGGAGGCCAAAAGGTGAACATGATTGAGGTACCCTTTGCTATGAATATTTCACAGCCTGAGTATCCCTTTTTCACTTGGGGCTGTGTGCTGACTGAGGCTTCTTCAGGATGAGTCCTCAGTTGACTGATGAATACAAAACGCCTCTCTGAACAAAAGGCATTCAAGATTCGCTGAAGACAAGACAACCTACTTTGGTTTCTGTGTCTGGTACCGGGGTATCAACGGAGATAAAACACTGAGTGACAGGGAAGCGAAATACAGTATAACACAATCTGTTGTTCTCCCATTGACTGTAAGTATAATGGGAAAGTTAGCGAGTCACCGTAATGTCATAGACCGCTGTGAACTTGGGAGAACTCAAGGATCAGAAAGTAACACGAAACAAGGAGGGAAATGCAGATAATATTGGGTTACTGAACATTCTCAAATTGTACTGAAACGCATCCTATCCCTTTGGAGGGGGCATGTTTTTGACAAGGAAGACAATGGAAAGAAACTGGCAGCTGTAACAATATCACCATTTTCTTTTACTATGGGCCGTAATGTGAACTTCTTAGAAGACACCTTCTTTCACCACAGCTTTGTTGTACAGTCTATTGAGGAGCCCAGAGACCAAAGTCATTGCCTTGTTCCGGGGCCGTCTAAAACCAAGGAACCTGGTTGTGCCAGCCAACGCCAGCTGCTCTGTTGTGAAGTACAGAGCCGGTTTGTGGCCAAGGGCAGAGGGAAGGAACTGAGAGGGAATGAGAGAAACAAGGAGCGGGAACAGGCAGGGTGAAGAATTTGGAGCATACAAGGGAAAGAGTCGGAAGGACAAAAATTGTGGTGGTGGAGACAAGAAAGGAGAAAAGAAAATTTCATGGTAGGGGGTGGGGAGAGACTCAGTCTACCATTCCCAGGTCTGAGCAAGGTTTCCTTCATACAAAATAAAACAACAACAAAAAGAGCTAGAGTTTTGGAGTGATTTTCTTGGAGCCAGAAATTCATGATTTTTTTGGAGCCAGCGATTCCTTGGAATTGCTATTTTGTGGGAGACATTGAGTGAATGCTTTTTAAGTTTGGGATCCTCTCACATGAAAGCATCCTTTCCCAAACATGTCACAAAGACACCTTCATCAAGGGTCCTCACCTAAGGTGGGCTTGAATGCACAAGAGCTGCAACTTACAAGAGCTTTCAATTTTAGATGGTTCAATAGGAAAGGAGGGGTTTTTAACTAAAAAAGTGACATCAGTGATTACGTCATATTTGTAATTCAAGCAACACTGAACATTGTAGGGAGGCGTTCCATGTGTTCTTTTAATCTGATTTAACTCATGATTCAAAACAATTCCATAAATTAAATAGTTTTATTGTATGTTAATTGTATCTCAATAAAATATGTGATAAAAACAGCTTTTTTTTTTTTGATGAAGTTGTATAAGCTCACCTCCCTCCCCACCCCAAACAACCCAAAATGGTCCTTTCCTAGAGCTACATTTTAACTTTTGTGGAATGCCCTTTTTACTCGCAAGAGACATAAAGACCAGAAGACAGAAAAAGAAAGGAAGGATAGAAGGAAAGAATGAAAAAAGAAAGGAAAGGAAGGAGGGAGGGAGGGAGGGGAAAGTAGAGAGGGTGGGAGGGAAGGGGGGAGATGAAAGGGAAGGAGGGAAGAAGTGAGGGAAGGAGGGAGGGAGGGAAGGAAGGAAGAAAGGAAGGCAGGCAGGCAGGCACGCAGGCCGGCCAGCCAGCGGGCCTTCGATTTTCATGACTGCTTGTCCTCTTTTCTGGCCTTGAGGAAAGAAATTGCAGTGGATGAAAAGGCCAATTGCTGTGCAAATTAATCTCAGGTCAGATGGGCCCCCACTGAGCTCAGGACTTCACATGACAAGAATCTGCTTCTTCCTCATGCGTCTCCTTAACCAGGTACATGCATTGTTTTTTTAAGTATCTGAATTCAACTTGGCAGTTTCGTAAACTCCATTCTATCACGGATACATACATACATACATATATATATATATATATATATATATATTTTTTTTTTTTTTTTTTTTTTTTTTTTTTTTTTTTTTTTTTTTTTTTTTTTTTTTCTGAACATTCCAGAACTGACAATGCTGCTGCTAAAATCTTTCTAGAGACAGATCATTTAGGAAGATTGGTTCCCATGGGCCACACCTCTTGGAGTTACTTGCGTGTGTTAAAGAGATTTATTTCCAGACAGATTGGCTTATACATATGAACCAGGCCATGAAAGGCAGTCTGTAGCCTGAGTCTTGAGGGAACTATTCTTTCTAGTTTAGAGATTCGTTTTGTGGAAGACCTACTAGGTAGCTTCCTTTTCCTACTACCAGCTTTGAGGATTTCAGCTCACACTAAATATGATTAATCCTCTTAATTACTTAGGACACCAGTTCCCAAGGGCTTGTAAACCCGTAATTGGACAGTAGAGATTAGGAGGTTAAGAAAACCAACACAGAGAGAGGCTTCATCACTCTTTAAGCAACTTTTTATTGGCTGCGGATTTCTGAAAGCCCATCTTAGTTGTTTCTTGAGCAGCTTCGCTGGTCCTACCAGCCAGTGAGAGAGAACAGGACAAGATGAAGAGCTACCCACGTTAAGTAGCCATGGGCTGTATCCTTCAGCTCTCCAGTGAAGAAGGACCTGCTGGCAGTGAATGGAGAAGATACAGTTGTTTGTCTTCAAGTTAACATGAGATAACAATACAAAAAGCCATTCGAGGACTTTAATTTAAATCTTAAGGGAAGCCTCTTGTTCCAAGTACACTGTCTAAAGTGTCCTAAAACATTTCAAGTTTTCCTTTACTTCTGGAAATTGTAGTTCCTGTGAGCTGACTGCTACCCACACTAAAATCCTTTAGAAACCCCCAAAGGCTGTGTTCTTCGGGAGAGGGGCAGGGAATATATTCCGTGGTATTTATGGGAGGTGGAGCCATTGATGGGTGGGAAGTAGGAGGGCAGGAATGCCAGCCCTGGGGGCGGGATTGGGATGTGAGCACCACGTTTGTCCCTGGAAGTCTACAGCAAAGCATGCTCTAGCTGCCAGTTTCCTTCTCTCTCCACAGCGATTGCTTCCTCCCATTTCCAAGTCCTAAGTCTGAAGCCCTTCACAGATCAGAAGACCTGTCAGGGCAGGCAGCTGGGGTTCGAGCAACCTGAGATGCCTGTTAGATTGATAAAATGTCCCCAAAGAGTTTAAGATCTTTACAACAAGGACTCCTACTCCTGGATTTAATACAGAATTAGAACATGTGGGTGTCACACTCAAGGGCTGTCGAAAGACCCGGAGGGAAGAGGCTCTTCCTTGAGTCCCAGCCCCTCCCTTCTTCTCAGACATCTTCTCCACAGCGTGTCCTATGGAAATGCACCCTTTTAGCACCTTCCTTTCTGCAACACTCCTGCATGTCTTGCCTATGTTCTAGAAGGTTCTAGAATCCCTCTGAGATATTGAGGGGCACTCTGGAGGACCCTAGAGAGATGGATCAGCACAGGTGTTGGAGTTGATGGCAGCAAGGACATCAGGTTTCTTCCCAACTAACTAATAGGGCGACATGCTATTGTGGGTGTAGATAGGAGGTCAGAGTCATGGAATCTTAGACACAGATACATCTTCCCAGTCACATCTGGTTGTTGGGAAGGACTTAAAATAGTTTCCATCATGGGTCCCAACACATGGGCTTTGGAATCAGCCAGGCCCCAGCTGCAATGTCAGCTCCTCCACGTAGCTCCTTGAACCCCCACCTCCCGATCTTCCCTTAAGCCACCTTGCTAACTGACATTTACAGGAAGGCCATTCAGGGTCAAGCCCTGTTATAAGCACTTTACATGCATTAACTCATGTTACCCTCACCACAAACCCATGGTGTACTCTAGAGTCTGTGAGCTCTGTTCCCCAAATGAGGACCCTGAGATACAGAAAGGCTGAGTCACTTGTCCCAAGTCACACAGCTATCAGATGACTGAGCAGAGATTTGTCTGGCTCTAGCATCCAGGCTTGGGACACCACCTGATCTTGCTTCTGCAGGATTAAATGAGATGTTTATTTGTGTATAATTTAGGTACATGTTCTATTGTTACGGTACACATTCGAAAACACAGACATCAGAAATGGGAAAGAAGGGATTACAAACATAGTTCAAATACATATCCCTGCCCTTGAGGCCGTGGTCTTGCTCACTCTCCTCACTGAGAAGCTCACAGGGTTCCATCTGGCCCACAGTGATAGAAGAGAGAGCCCTGACCATCTGACCCCCTACCTTACCACGCTGCCTGACTCCTTCTCTTTTCCATCCAGGATCAGAACCCAATAGTCCCCTTGTGCACCAGGCCCATCACAGGCAAATCTGGGGTTCAGCCAAGCAGCGTCTTCAGCCTCTCTTGTTCCTGTATCCTCCTTCCTCCCCAATGCCCTGTTCCTAGGCCCTCTCAGATGCCCCAAGGCAACCCACCCCTCCTCCTGCCCCCCCTGCTTGAACCAAAATACCTGATTTCCATCCGCCTAGCTGCACTTAAGTCTCTCATATGAGTCATTTGCATTTCAAGCCTTATCTCTGATTATGTTTTCAAAGCCTTGATTTCCTCAACAGTCAAATGGGGAGGTGAATTCCCCCTGGCTACAAGTGCTGGGCAGTTTAAATGGGGAATGGCTGAGGGCCCTGCCTAGTACTTAGAGAGCACTTGACAGGTCTAGAAGGAAAGACTGCTTTCCCCAACAAGGGAGTCAACGAAAGCAGTGTTACCCTGAAAGGACACCCCATCCAAGCTCCATGGCACTAAGCTGGCTGTTAAGTTCTGGGGCCCTCTGACCCCAAGAGACTCTGGGTGAGTGGTACCAAGATGGAGACGCTGCTTTTGGCATCTTCATTTGAAGATGGGCCCTGAGAGGGACATCTGTAGGTTGTCCCCACGGGACACACAGGCAGTAGAGCCCCTCCTCCTCAAAGCCCCTTCCTGTTCCTGGACCTCCGTGACCACTCCTGAGGGAGGCCAGAGAAGGGAGGTGGGGGAAGGCTACCCTGCAGGGCTGAAGGGCAGCTGTTTATATTATAATTAAGGTTTTACAGCATAAACTGCCATGTAGCTGGACTATTCCAACAAGGCACTGGAGGTAATTACCACTGCTAGAGGCGTTCTCCACTGCCAATTATTTCCCTCCCTAATTGAATAACTTAGGCCACATTGTAGAGGGGCGGAGAAAGGGAGAGGCTGTTTTCAAATATGGATGTTCTTCTAGTCTCAGAACAGCTCAAGGCTTAACACACCTTTTTCCTCCGGTCCTTTCGCTGGGAGTGTGGTATAGACGAGAAGAATGTGGGTCCTGGAGCCCCACCACTGACCAGTGTGGGCAGATTACTCCCTGAGTGTCTATAACACGGGTCTGACTGCAGTGTAGACTTCATAGCGCTGTGGTGAGGATGAAATAAAGGATGATCATCCTGGTGTGCAGAGAAAGTTGACTACTTCTGGCTTAAGGAACTGGCCCAGCAGAGGCTGTGCCCGAGGGGAGGTGCTTTTGTCTTCCCTGAAGAGGTGGAGGGTTTAGAGGCGGGACGCCCACCCCAGGCCTGTGTGAAACAGCTTGGTGAGTGAGGGCCAGCACAGATCGATAAAGGGGCACCTGATTGGCTTAAAAGAAGCCACCTTCTTTGACTTGTCTAGAAAGGGGCCCCTCCCAAGAAGGCCGCATGGATCCCAAAATATCCTGTCCCTGAAAGAGTTCACTGGTCTCCCCTTCTCACAAAGTGCCCAAGTACATACTCTACCCTGGTCCCCTCCCCAGTCCCCTCTTTCTACTTTTCACATTTGATTCTACTCTCCGTCCATTATCTCCTTCAATCCTCACAACCACATGGAAAGGCACCATGTCACTCCTGGTTTATAAATGAGGAGATGGAGGCCAATAGAGAGAAAAAGAATCGCATAAGCTCAACCCAGGATGAAAACACAGGCCTCCTGCCTCCAGTTCACCCCACTGCGCCCCAAGTCAGCTCCTAGAGTTAACCACACACTCACTTCCCAGCGTCCATCTCCTCAGCCATGAACATCACAGTGTGTGTTCACAACATCGCAAAAGCCAGAGATGGGGATTCTCAGGATCTGGGGTGTGCGTGCGAGTCTCTTGGGGGACGTGTTTAAAAATGCTGATTCCAAAGTCACATTCCCAAACGGCTTGATTCCCTGGGTCTAAGAGGGGGTCCAGGAACCTGAAGTTTAACAAAGGCCTCAGGTGTTTCTAGCTTCAGTGGTTCAAGGATCACACTCAGAATCACTGGATGAGGAGAATCGGGGGGTGGGGGTGGGGGTGGTGGCCGCCTGTGAAATACCACCTGTGTGACCTCAGCTCATTGAAACTTTCTGAGCATCAGCTTCTTTCAATGCATAGAAAGATAATGACATTGTCCTTGGATGGGGTTTTGTGAGAATTAAATGAGATAATGCCCAAAGTTGCTGAACACAAGGCCTGGCACAGAAGTGCCTAGTCATGTTAGCAATTGTGTCACTGCTGCTGTTGTCATTACTATTGAAATACAGCCAAGCCCTGTGTTACTCAAGAGATAAATTACTACAGCCAATACCTTATCCTTTGGAGTCATTAAATCTTTAGAAAATTGGAATATAAAAGAGATATAACTATGATTTGATCAACTGAAATCATTTTTTTAATGAGTGACTCATTTATACTCACGGAACTGCCTTGGTGTGGGGCTGTTGGTAGATCAGCAGGCATTTGGTCAAACAGGAGTTTGTTCTCTGATGGGCAGACGCGCACTAGGAACGGGAGGCCATTGGTGGAGATGCCTGTTGTGGCTTTAAACTGGCTTTAAACTGATGGGATCTGCACCAAAAATCAACAGCAGACAGTGCTGGTGTGGGCGAGGGTGTTATACATGCATGGCGGTATGTTATACAATCATGTGTTTCATGTGTTTATTGTCTATCTCCTAACAAGAGTCTACCTCCTCTGAGGAGAAGACTTTTGGTGGCTTGGTCAGTACACTATCCTAGTGTCGGACATATAGATGTTCAAGAAATATTGAAAATGAATGAATGAAGCTCTGGATGAATGCTCCAGGTTCCTGCGAGAAAGCCATGTACACTTGATTACTGACAACCAGGGACAGCAGTTTAGTACCAATGTGGGATCAGGATTGTGCTACAATGTGAGTTTGTAATTCTTGAAATATTTTCCTGAAATATGAGCAATCCTACCTCCTACTCCCATCACAACAGAGGGTCCCAGAGCTAAAAGTCAGGTTCTCTCCTTCCATTCTGTCCATCAAAACCATTAAGACTTTGCTCTTCATGTAGTGAGTAGGACACACACACACGCACCCCAGTACTGATACCAACAATCACAGGCTTTTATTGAGATCTTATGACGTATCAAGCACCACTGTCAACTTTTACATAAATTAATATTATGTTATTTAGAGGACTTAACAACTCTAGAAAGCAGGTACGAATTTAAGCTCCACATTCAAATGAGGAAACTGAGGTGCAAAAGAAACGAAGTAACTTTTCAAAGTTCACACGGCCAGTCAGAGAAAAAGCCAAACATCTCTGAGATCTTTGGTCTTGGAAGAGGTCTCTTAGGAGCTGCGTGCACGATCCAGAGAACACGCCTCCCTCTCTCACTCTCACTCCCGTGCCAGTTTAGCTCAGCTTGTTCAAAACCCTGAGGAACCCCATACCGTCACAGGCCACGAACACTACAGACATCTTGTGTGGCAGTGACAGAGACCCCAGGTCCCCTCACCTACTCACAGGGTATAAGTTTGCCAGAAGTATAACCAAGTCAGTGACATGATGCAGATCTGTCCCCTCAGTCACCTTCTGCATCCCTCACAGAGGACCCTCTCTCCCAGCCCCGTTGAAGGGCTGTGTTTGCCTTATGCCCTCAAGGGAACCACTGGAATGTAGCTAGCAACCAATGTATCACCAACCTCCCTCATTAGCTCAGCTCACTCTCATAAATGGGAGTCCTGATGCCCCAGGTTCTCAACCCCCACCCCTGACAGGCAGCACCTAAAGAAAGACGCCTTCTGAAACACACACAAACAAACCACCAACAAACCCGCCTCTGGACTGCCAGACCCCAAAATGACCAGCTTTCTCAGGCAAACTTTTCTCCTGGAGGCTGCTTCCCAGACCTCTCTTTCTCTCTCTAACTCTTTCTTCCTTTAATGCCATTTGGCTTGTAGGGCTCTTATTTTGAGGAAATTCCTTCTTCTCAGAATGAATGAGAGGCGTCGACCATCTTTGCTGAAGCAGATTTGGGCAAGCCGTGGGCCCAGCACTTTCACTCTATGAACAGGGAAATAAGGGCCCAGGGCGGCCAGCCGGCTGCCTGGTGACACAGAGTGGGGCCCTTTGTTACAGGTACAAATGAGGCCCCATGAGCTGACCTCATGTGCTCACAGTTCACAGAGTCCCCGGATGTCCCTTCTCTCTACAGTGTCACATCACACCAAGTCAGCTGACACTGCAGGGTATGTCTAGACTCCCTTCCCTGGATTTCCCATTAAAGGGATATTGAAACAGATTAAAAAAAAAAAAATCTTTGGAAATGAATGGATATGTCACAGAGCAAAAATACAGCAAGAGGGCTGGAACAATCTACTATGCACATACTTTTAAAAAGTTAGAGATAAATGGGATGGTCAAATACCAGATTAAACTTCCAAGCCGAAAGGGGAAAGTGGAAATAACAGATGTGACCTATTCCTCACGCTCACTTGGGCTTAACTGTGTAATCTGTTTCCACTTCCCAGCCCTGGAATTCACAGATCTGTGGCCCTTCGGAACTGAAAAAGACCTAGAAGTCAGAGAGGTTGTCTAGGCCAACTTGTGATTGTGGGAAGGAGGAAACCAAGCACTTGCGTGTGGTCACATTGCTTGTGACTATCCATCAAACTGGGTTGTTTTAGCCACCGAGGGGCCCGCAACAGATGGGTTATTTAGTCTCAGGCAAAGAAAACGTATCCCCTAATAGTTTGATATCTTTTCTGTACGGTGTAAAAATCTCAGACAGATCACCTAGTGGGGAGATATAATCACCGTTTTTAATTACTATCAAGCCTCCGTGACATTTCTTTTTCTTTATTGGTTATATGACTTCCATATAGTGTAAATCAATTAGCCGAAATGGGCTAGTGAGTGCTGAGTGGCAGTCAGTCACTGGACAGATAATTGCTCTGTTCCTGAGATGAACACCTTCTCACGCCATTCAGACTGTTTATGAATCTCGGAGTCCTGATGAAGCCCACAATTTAGGGACTAGCCATCCCAGCTGTCTCCATTTCTCTAGCCTCCCGCGTGCAAACAATGGCTGCGTTAAGTGCTACATTTCATGAAAGGCCCTTCCCATGTCATGGTGATAGTCATAGGAAAGACAAGAGACTTCGTTTGTTATAAAACATGAAAAAATCACCTCTTGTGGTGATTAGTTAGCTTTAAAGCAATCAGGATTAACGTCAGGGAGGCTACCCAACAAGCATAAGATATTACTGACCTTGAACTAGAAATTGCAAAGGATGAGTTAGTGAAGAGTCACCAGTGAGAAATAACCACCCTGGGGGTCTTCTCACTTCACAGGGTCATTTCATCAAAGCGTGGAATTCTCTGCCTCTTCTCAAACCTCTGCTCAGGCATCTCAGCCCAATTGTTTTTAACTTCTGGATTCCGGTGTGAGAGGCCGGAAATGGATGGTAGAAGAGACAGGTCCGGTAAGGCATGGATGGAGGCATCTAGACTAGCTGCCCTATCAGAGCAAAAAGGGAAAAGCCATCCACAGTGTAGCTCTGATTCTATTTTAATAAAGGAAAGCTCTTCTTGGGACCATTCTTAATGGAATAGGAGACAACCAACCAACCAATCAAACAAACAAACAAAAACAAACGAACAAATGAAAAACCCAAAAAACCAAAGAGGCAACAAATAATTTTACCATTATCAGGTAATATGTGTTAATTGCTCAGTTTATACACTCGGAATGACATACCATTAGAGACTGTGTATGCATTGTAACTAGAGCATTAATAAATTTAAAATGTGCCTATTAGGATGACAGCTTTGGAGGTGCAAAGGAATAACAGTTATCACTTGGCAGAAGCCTCTCTCACCCCATCTGCTGAGACTTTGCATACATTTTCAGCTTCCTGAGCAATGATTAGGCCTGTCAGAACCTCTTTAACCTTCTAACTGCTGGTCCCCACTGGCCGTAATTAGAGACTAATGAATTCAGAAGATGGAGGCCGTGAGGAAAACTGCCTTGACAGTTTGTGTACAAATTAAGCCCCAATTACTTCATGCATCTTTTGCATCGCTGATACACGTCTCTGTTATTATTTTTGAATACGGTCATTTTAGCAGAAATGAAGAACTTGGCTAATGTATTTTGTCATTTTTATGGCTCGTCATAAAGAAAAAAAAAACATACTGGGCGGGTCATGAATATGTGAAATAAACTACAGCAGATTATGAAAGGAAATTAATTTTCCTCTGGGGAATACCCTACCACCTTTTTTATCCCCTTTGCCAGATATACTTATTAATATGGTTATTGTGAGTCAGATGATACTATCTGCCATCCAAGGAGCCAGACTAACTAGCAGGTTGTTTGGTTTAGGTTTAGATCCTAAGTCAGGAGTGTTCAGAAGTGAGATGCCCATCAATTCCAGCAATGACTTGGCACACACTGGCAGAAACCATTTTATTCTCTGCCCTTCCCTGCCCCATCCACCTCCTATGGCCACGGCACAAGTTTATAACTCCAGGAAGTCTGACTTTTAAACCACAATACGAAGGTCCAATGTGACTTCCCCTTAAGTGCTCTTGAATTGATATTCAATCTTGCTTCAGTCCCCACTGGTCAGCTCAACTAGATAGTCAATCTTTCCTCTACTCTGTGACATCACACAAGAATGCAGGCTTATGTTTCTAGAAAGCCAGGGGAGAAGGTAGGCATTTATGCACAATGGTTTTTTCTTTAGCTTCAGTGTGCTGCTGGCAATCGCTGGTCCTGCTTTCTGTGTGCAAGTGCTAGGACTCCACACAGCTCAGTGGTCCCTCTGCCCACCTTCCCTCCTCACTGAGGACCCACCTCCTGTACAGGGAGCAGAGACAGGGGTCCTGTCCCTTCTCTCTGTCCCTGCTCCACTCCAGCCACACAGCTCCCTTCTCTCTGGCCACCTTCATGGCCCCAAAGCACTTCCCGTCAATCCCTCCTCTGGTAGACAGAACAACAGCCTCTCTAAGATCTACCTCCAAGTCCCCCAAACCTGTGAGGATGTCATCTTACATGGTCAAAAGGCACTTATAGATATGATAGGTTAAGGACCTTGAGATGGGGAGATATCTATGGGTCCAATCTCATCACAAGAGTCCTTAGAAGGGGGGGAGGCAGGAAATGGAAGCAGGAGGTTGTAGGGGGGCTAGGAGGGGCCAAAGCCAAGAAACACAGGTGGCCTCTCGAAGCTGAGATAGGCCAGGCAACTCATTCTGCCCTGAAGTCTCCAGGAGGAACCA
>PVKE010024483.1:0-23772 GCA_004027555.1 Craseonycteris thonglongyai | reverse complement strand
CACCCCCCCCCCGACAACATTGGACAGATCATCCAAGCAGAAACTAAATAAGGAGATTGCAACTTTAAAAGATACATTGCAGGAAATGGACATAATTGACATTTACATGTCATTCCATCCTACAACAAAGGGCTATACATTTTACACTAGTGCACATGGAACATTTTCAAGGATAGACCATATCCTGGGACTGAAATCCAACCTCACCAAATTTAAGGGCATCCAAATCATACCAAGTATATTCTCAGACCACAAAGCGTTGAAACTTGAGATCTATTGCAAAAGATCAAGTACAGAGAGAACCACATATACGTGGAGATTGAACAACATGCTATTAAAAAGTAGCTGGATCAAAGAGGAAATTAAACAAGAGATTAAAAAATTTGTAGAAACGAATGACAATGAAAACACGAGGTACCAGAATTTCTGGGACACAGCAAAAGCAGTAATAATAGGGAAATTTATATCATTACAGGCCTATCTCAAAAAACAAGAAAAATTACAAGTAAACACCTCACATCTCATCTTATAGAGCTAGAAAAGGAAGAACAGAGGTCTCCCAAAACCAGCAGAAGAAAAGAATTAATAAAAATCAAAGCAAAACTTAATGAAATTCAGAATGGAAAAACAATAGATAAAATCAATGCCACAAAGAGCTGGTTCTTTGAAAAAAATCAATAAAATTGACAAACCACTGGCTACGCTCACCAAACTACAAAGAGAAAAATCTCATATTTCCAAAATACGGGACGATAGGGGAGAGATTACAACGGATGCTGCAGAAATACAAAGAATCATAAGAGATTATTATGAAAGCCTCTATGCTAACAAATTTGACAACCTAGAGGAAATGGACAAATTTTTAGAAACATATAGTTTACCTAAACTGAACCGAGAAGATTTGGATAACCTCAATATACCAATCAACAGTACAGAACTAGAAACAATTATCCAAAAATGGCCCAAAAGCAAAAGACTTGGACCAGATGGCTTTACCAATGAATTCTACCAGTCATTCAAAGAAGAACTAATGCCCATCCTCCTCAAACTACTCCAGAAAATTCAAGAGGAGGCAGTGCTACCCAACTCTTTCTATGAAGCTAATATCACCCTAATACCAAAACCTGGGAAAGACAATACCAAAAAGGAAAACTATAGGCCAATCTCACTGATGAACACTGATACAAAAATCTTAAATAAAATTTTAGCTAAAGAATACAACAATGCATTAAAGAGATTATTCACCACGACCAAGTGGGATTCATCCCAGGGGCACAAGGATGGTTCAACATACGCAAATCAATCAATGTAATCCAGCACATAAACCAAAGGATAAAAACCACATGATTATCTCAATTAATGCAAAAAAAGCTTTCGACAACATACAACACCCATTTATGATAAAAACACTGAATAAAATGGGAATTGAAGGAAAGTACCTCAACTTAATTAAGGCCATATATGACAAACCCTCAGCAAATATTATACTGAGTGGGGAAAAGCTGAAGCCTATTTTCCTAAAATCAGGAACAAGACAGAGATGCCCCCTGTCACCACTGCTGTTCAACATAGTACTAGAAGTGCTACCCAGAGCAATGAGACAAGAGAAAGGAATAAAAGGTATTAGAATTGGGAGAGAAGAATTTAAAATGTCAGTCTTTGCAGATAAATGGTCCTGTATATAGAAAACTCTAAAGACTATCAGAAATCTATTACAAATCATAGACAAATACCGTAGAGTCGCAGGATACAAAATCAATGTCTCAAAGTCAACTGCATTTCTGTATGCCAACAATGAAACTTCAGAAAGAGAGATGAGAAGATCCATTCCCTTTGCCATTGCAAACAAAAAAATGAAATACCTAGGAATAAATCTAACAAAGAATGTGAAGACTTATACACTGAAAACTGTAAGACACTCTTCAAAGAAATTAAAGGGGATACAAAGAAATGGAAAGACATTCCATGTTCATGGATTGGAAGAATTAACATTGTTAAAATGGCCATGCTCCCCAAAGCAATATACAGATTCAATGCCATTCCCATCAAAATCCCACAGTCATTCTTTCAAGAAATAGATAAAAAATCATCAAATTTGAATGGAACCACAAAAGACCACAAATTGCAAAAGCTATCCCAAGAAAAAAGGATAAAGCTGGGGACATCACACTGCCTAACTTTTATCTGTACTACAAAGCCTCAGTAATCAAAACAGCTTGGTACTGGCAGAAAAACAGACCCATGGACCAATGGAATTGAATTGAAACCCAGAAATAAACCCACAAATTTATGGACAGATTATTTTTGATAAAGGAGCAAAAATTATACAGTGGGGAAAAGAAAGCCGCTTCAGTAAATGGTGCTGCGAAAATTGGAAAACCACATGCAAAAGGCTGAATGTGTACTGCGATCTCTCACCATACACCAAAATTAACTCAAAATGCATTAAAGACCTACAAATAAGAAAGGACACAATAAAACGCATAGAAGAAAACATTGGCACTAAACTTATGGACCTAAGATTCAGGGAGGACTTTATGAATCTGACCTCAATGGCAAGGGAAGTAAAAGCACAAATAAACAAATGGGACCTTATCAAGCTAAAAAGCTTCTGTGCTGCAAAGGAAACAATCAACAAAGCAAAGAGGCAACTGACCAAATGGGAAAAAATATTTGCAAACAATGCCTCTGATAAAGGGCTAATATAAAAAGTATATAAAGAACTTGTACAACTCAACAACAAAAAAAAACAAGCAATCCAATTAAAAAATGGGCAGATGACCTTAACAGACACTTCTCTCATGAAGACATACATATGGCCAACAGATATATGAAAAAATGCTCCACATCACTAGCAATTAGGGAGATGCAAATAAAACCCACAATGAGATATCATCTCATACCTGTTAGAATGGCTATAATCAACAAGACAAGGGGTAACAAGTGCTGGAGAGGCAGTGGATAGAAAGGAACCCTCATACACTGCTGGGGGAATGTAAACTGGTACAACCACTATGGAAGGCTGTATGGAGATTCCTCAAAAAATAATGAATGGAATTACCATATGATCCGCCATCCCTCTACTGGGCATCTACCCAAAAAACCTGAACACCTTAATCTTTAAAGATGTTTGTATTCGCATGTTCATCGCAGCACAGTTTACAGTGGCCAGAACATGGAAACAACCAAAATGCCCTTCGATAAATGACTGGATACAGAACTGGTACATTTACACAATGGCATACTACTCAGCGATAAGAAATGATAAATTACAGTCATTTCTGGCAACATGGATGGACCTAGAGACCATCTTATTAAGCGAAATAAGTCAGACTGAAGGAATCCGGAAACATATGACCTCACTTATAGGTGGAATATAATATTGAAAGATACAAAGACTCAGGGACCTATGGACACACTCAATAGCTTGGTGATTGCCAGAGGGAAGGGGAGGAGGGGGGAGGGAGAGTGGGACACCAGCATTATGGACACGCTCAATGGTTTGGTGGTTACCTGGAGAGGGGTGAGGATGGGGGGAGAGTTGTGGGGAGAGGTGCGAGTGGGCACTAGATATAATAAGATGATGGAAGGGGAACTGATACTGAGTGATGGGCACATAATAGGATGCATGAATGATGTGATGTAGACTTGTACATCTGTAAACTATCTAATTGTTACCAACCACTGTAACCTCATCAAATTTAACAATATATTCTTGTTTTTATCTTTTTTCTTTCAAAAATCCTCAGAAGAAAACATTAAAAAAAAACCTTTTTGTTTCCACATTGACCTTGGCAATGATTTCTTGAATATAACACTAAATAACAAAATAGACAGATAAAGATGAAAAAGGATCCTCATTTGAGTTCTCTCTATATAAAAAAATATACATTATATAACATGTAGTAGACTTGCAAAATTTTACAACTTACCAAAATAGATACAAAAGGAAAAAAAAATAGGTTTTTTTGAAAGATTTATTTTATTCTTTTTGACAAAGACAGAGAGAGACAGAGACAGAGAGAAGGAGGAGGGCCCAGAGCAAGCTCCATAGTTGAAATTCATCAGTTTTGTTTTTGTTTTTATTATTATAATATTTTATTGTTAAATTTAATGGGGTGACATTCGTTGGTAACAATTAGATAGTTTCCTGATGTACAACTCCACATCACATCACCCATGCATCACATTATGTGCCCAGCTCCCAGAATCAGGTCCCCCTCCACCACCATATATCTGGTGCCCACTCCCCTCTCCTCCCAACTCTCCCTTCCCCCTCCTCTCCCCTTTCCAGGTAACCACCAAACTATTGAGTGTGTCCATATTGCTGGTGCTCTCTCGCACCTCCCCTACCTCTCTCCCTTCCCCCTCCTCCCCTTCCCTCAGGCAATCACCAAGTTATTGAGTGTGTCCATAGGTCTCTTTTATATTCCACCTATAAGTGAGGACATATTTTTCTGGATTCTTTCAGTCTGACTTATGGTATTTTGCTTAATAAGATGGTCTCTAGGTCCATCCATGTTGCCACAAATGACTGTATTTCATCATTTCTTATCACTGAGTAGTATTCCATTGTGTAAATGTACCACATCTTCTTTATCCAGTCATCTATCAAAGGACATTTTGGTTGTTTCCATGTTCTGACCACTGTGAACAGTGCTGCAATGAACATGCAAGTACAAACATCTTTAAAGATTAAGGTTTTCAGGTTTTTTGGAAAAGGGAATGGATCTTCTCATCTCTCTTTCTGAAGTTTCATTGTTGATATACAAAAATGCAGTTGATTTTGAGACATTGATTTTGTAGCCTGCAACTTTACTGTATTTGTCTATTATTTGTAATAAATTTCTGATAGAGTCTGTAGAGTTTTCTACATACAGGATCATGTCATCTGCAAAGAGTGACAGTTTAACTTCTTCTCTCCCGATTTTAATACCTTTTATTTCTTTCTCTTGTCTGATTGCTCTGGCTAGAACTGCCAGAACTATGTTGAACAGCAATGGTGACAGGGGACATCCCTGTCTTGTTCCTGATTTTAGGGAAATAGGCTTCAACTTTTCCCCATTCAATATAATATTTGCTGTGGGTTTGTCATATATGGCCTTTATTATGTTGAGATATTTCCTTCAATTCCTATTTTATTCAGTGTTTTTATCATAAACGGGTGTTGTATCTTGTCAAATGCTTTTTTTGCATCAATTGAGATAATCATGTGGTTTTTATCCTTTGGTTTATGTGCTGGATTACATTGATTGATTTGCGTATGTTGAACCATCCTTGTGCCCCTGGGATGAATCCCACTTGGTCATGGTCAATAATCTTTTTAATGCATTGTTGTATTCTGTTAGCTAAAATTTTATTTAAGATTTTTGCATCAGTGTTCATCAGTGAGATTGGCCTATAGTTTTCCTTTTTGGTATTGTCTTTCCCAGGTTTTGGTATTAGGGAGATATTAGCTTCATAGAAAGAGTTGGGTAGCACTGCCTCCTCTTGAATTTTCTGGAATAGTTTGAGGAGGATGGGCATAAGTTCTTCTTTGAAAGACTGGTAGAACTCGTTGATAAAGCCATCTGGTCCAGGCCTTTTGCCTTTGGACAATTTTTGAATAACTGTTTCAAGTTCTGTACTGTTGATTGGTCTGTTTAGGTTATCCAATTCTTCTTGGTTCCATTTAGGTAGGCTGTATGTTTCTAGAAATTTGTCCATTTCCTCTATATTGTCAAATTTGTTGGCATAGAGACTTTCATAATAAGCTCTTATGATTGTTTGCATTTCTGCAGCATCAGTTGTAATCTCTCCTCTGTCATCCCGTATTCTAGAAATTTGAGATTTTTCTTTTTGCCCTTTGGTGAGCCTAGCCAGTGGTTTGTCAATTTTATTGAGTTTTTCAAAGAACCAGCTCTTTGTGGCATTAATTTTATTTATTGTCTTTCTATTCTGTATTTCATTAAGTTCTGCTTTAATTTTTATTAATTCTTTTCTTCTGTTGGATTTGGGGGACCTCTGTTCCTCTTTTTCTAGCTCTATAAGATGAGATGTGAGGGTGTTTACTTGTAGTTTTTTTTGTTTCTTGAGATAGGCCTGTAATGATATAAATTTCCTTCTTAATACTGCTTTTGCTGTGTCCCAGAAATTTTGGTACGTCGTGTTTACATTGTCATTTGTTTCTACAAATTTTTTAATCTCTTGTTTAATTTCCTCTTTGATCCAGCCACTTTTTAATATCATGCTGTTCAATCTTCACGTATATGTGGTTCTCTCTGCAGTTGATCTATTGCAATTGATCTCTAGTTTCAACGCTTTGTGATCTGAGAATATGCTTGGTATGATTTGGATGCCCTTAAATTTGGTGAGGTTAGATTTAAGTTCCAGGGTATGGTCTATCCTTGAAAATGTTCCATGTGCACTAGAGTAAAATGTATAGTCCTTTGTTGTAGGATGGAATGACCTGTAGATGTCAATTATGTCCATTTCCTGCAGTGTATCATTTAAAGCTGCTATTTCCTTATTTATTTTCTGCTTGGATGATTGGTCCAATGTTGTCAGGGGGGTTTTTAGATCCCCTACTATAATTGTATTTTCATCAAATTCTGCCTTTAGATCTTTTAGTAGATGCTTTATAAATTTTGGTGCTTCTTGATTGGGGGCATATATATTGATGAGTGTCATGTTTTCTTGATGTATTGTCCCTTTTATGAAGATGTAATGTCTATCTTTGTGTCTTATTATTTTTTTTATCCTGATGTCTTTTTCATCAGAAATCAGTATGGCCACTCCAGCTTTTTTCTGAGTGCCATTTGCCTGGAGTATTGTTTTCCATCCTTTTACCCTGAGTCTATGTCTGTCCCTGTGGCTGAGGTGTGTCTCTTGTAGGCAGCATATGGTTGGATTTTGTTTTTTAATCCAGTCTGCTACCCTGTGCCTCTTTATTGGTGAATTTAGTCCATTTATATTCAGGGTGATGATTGATATATGAGGATATCCCATATCCATTTCTTCTTTCCTTTTTATTTTTTTGTTGTCCCAACTCTTTTCCATTTATTTTGATTTCTTGATTCAGGTCGGATAGCCTCCTTCAGTATTTCTTGGAGTGCCAGTTTTGAGCTGGAGAATTCTCTCAGCTTCTGTAAATCTGGGAAGGCCTTAATTCCTCCTTCATATCTAAAGGTTAATTTTGCTGGATAGTTGATTCTTGGCTGGAAATTTCTCTCTTTTAATATTTTGAAGATTGGGGTCCACTCCCTCCTGGCTTGCAGAGTTTCTGTTGAGAAGTCTGGTGACAACCTGATAGGTTTTCCTTTGAAAGATATATTTTGTTTTTCCCTGGCAGCCTTGAGGATTCTTTCCTTGTCTTTGTTTTTTGTCATCTTCAGAACAATGTGCCTTGGAGAAGATCTGCTAGGGTCTAGGTAGTTAAGGCTTCTGCTTTCCTCTTGGATTTGGGGCTGTAATTCCTTCCACAGGTTCGGGAAATTTTCATCCACTATTTGTTTTAGTAGACTCTGAGAAGATTTCATCTCGCTTCCTTCTGGTAGCCCTATTATTCTAATATTGTTCTTTCTGACAGAGTCAGAGAGTTCTTGTAGGGCTCTTTCTTTTCTCTTGATTCTCATTTCCCTTTCTTCTTCCCTCTGTGACATATCCATGTTTCTATCTTCGATTTCACTCATTCTTTCCTCAAGCTGGTCAGCCCTGTTTCCCAGGCTGGTCAGTTCTTTTTTCATCTCTCCCATGATTCCTTTCATTTCAAGGAGTTTCTTTTGGTTCTGCTCTAACTTCTGAATTTTATTGGGAAAGTACTCAGTTTGCTCAGAAAATTTCTTGCTGAGGTCATTTAACTGTGTCTGGGTACTTTGCCAGCATTGAGTGAGCTCTCTGAATGCCTTGATTATTGAATTTCTGAATTCTGTTTCAGTTAGATTTGATTCCAAGTGTGCAAGCTCCTTTACTAAAGAATGCCCCTGATCATCAGGAGGGGCTTTGGATTCTGAGGTGTGCATTGTGTTTGATGTGGTTCTTTTTCCTCTGCGCATGAGTATGCTTTCCCTCTGGGGGTTTCCTATCAGGTGGGCTTCTCAGTTGTGGGAGGAGGAGATTTTGGGAGAGGTTTGGGGGAAGCAGTCAGTTCTGTGCATTGGGGCTGTTCTTTTAGGTTGCAGTTTTAGCTGTTAGAAGGCAGGGTAGTGAAGGTGTGGTTCCGGGGGTGGGGGCATGTGAGTAGGAGCTAGGGCCCGCCTGAGACACAATAGCAGATTCCTCTGTCTGCAAGGAGGCTGGTGGTTCAGAGCAGAGGCCGGCCCTCTGGGCTTTTTTTCTTCCCCTCTTTATGGGCCGCCTTTTCAATGCCTCTGTGAGCCTGTCTGCTTGCAGCTCAGCTGTAGTGGGGGCTGGGTGAGCAGCTTGGGGCTTTTCTTCCCCTCTGGTTGAACTGCTTTATCACTGCCTCTGTGAGCCCGCCTGCCTGCTGGCAGCTCAGCAGTAGTGGGAGCTGAGCAAGCAGCTCTGGGCTTTTCTTCCCCTCTAGCCAGACCGCTTTTTCATTGTCTCTGTGAGCCTGCCTGCGGTCTGTGGGCCTGCTTGCCGGGGCTCCACTTAGCAGTGGTGCAGGCAGGTGGGTTTTGGCAGTGGCTCGGCCAGGGCTGCTCTGCAGGACTGGGATTCACTCTAAGCATGTCTATTGTTGCCGAGCGTGCTCCCTCAGTGTCCACTGAGCCGCTGCCCTCACTCAAAGAGCCCTGTCTTCAAAAGGTGCTCCCTCACACTTTTAGGAGCTCAGCTGTATCTCCTCCGTAAATCAGGGGTGCTGAGCTGCTGCGGGCTGGTGCCCTGCTCTCACCCCGCCCGCCAGGAAGTGCAGCCGCCCTGCTCCACTGTCCCTGTTCCACTTTAGGCTCTGTGATCTGATTAGGGCACAGCGTGTCGCCCCTTGAGTTGGGATGTTAAATTGTCCACATTCCTGTGGGGATTCCATGCTCCCTAGGTCTCGGCTTCCAGCCCGCCCTGGATCTAGCTCCGCTTTGACTGTAGTCCCCCAATCCCCCTTTGTTTTTGCCAGTCCCAGGCCGTGCTCCGCACTCTGTGTTCCTGTCCCCGAACTGCTCCTTCTCCCTTCCTCTCCTGCTCTCCCCTTTTTCCTCTAACCTTTGTGTGTTGTTCTGAGTTATGTTCTTCTCTCAGTTGAGGGTGCTTCTCAGGGTTTCCCCTGTGGGTTCCTTTTTATTCATAAGTCCCTTCCCAGGTATGTGTCTGGGTTCTCCTCTCATGCCGCCATCTTTTTTCTCCTATCTAAATTGTTTTAATAAAATATTATTAAATGTGTATTGTGATTGATTAAAACTCTCTGGTTCTACATTTAATAGAAAATAAGAGAAACCATACAAAATAATCTGTCATCTTTATGTTATTACTACATTTTAAATCTGAAGCAAACCTGAGAAAAGATTTACTATCAAAGCTCTATTTAATAATAATAATAAAAATATTGTACATTTCAAGTAGTAGTCTAAAATATATTGGTCAAAACTGATTTCAGAATCTTTCTTTTGTTTTGTTTTTCCTTCCGTTTTCTCTTTCTTTCTTTCTTTCTTTGTCTTTCTTAACCATCCTGATTACTTCTCTTCCATTACTAAAATATGTTCTCAAAGGAAGAATCTGATACAGGCTGATAACAAAATGGTGGCATGAGGGGTTCTGGAAAAAACTCCCCCAGAGATTATAACAAATAGAACATTTATAATTGAAAGGAGGATTTCCTGTGCAACACACACATATAGTAAAGAGACCTTCTCATTACACAAAAGTACCTGCAAGTGGGCAAAGGGGCAATCTGAGGAGAAAGAAAAAGGGAAGTGCGGAGACTTGAACAGCACATGGATCCCTGCTTGGAACTCTGTGGCTGGTGGCAGGTGAGCATTCCAGAGCTCAAGCAGTCCATGGGACAGAGAAAAGAAGACCCAGAAGCTGGGGCTATGATATGCCAAAACCAAACCACTCTCTGGCCCCAGGAGGTACAGACACTGGTGCCAAGTGACACCACAGCCCAAATTCACTTCAGTTCTGAAGGGGGTGGGTAATAACAAGGGCAATGAGAAGCCACGTTGTGACCTCTCTCCAACTGAGAAAGAGAAGGAAAGCACAAGGTAGAGACTTTGGGAAAACAATATAGAAAAGCATAAGCCAGCACTACCCTCAGTGCCAGGCAGGGAACAAAGGCACTAGTTGCCCTCACCCATTGCCTGCCAAATCTCTGTCCCCCCACCTTCACCTGGCATTAGCAGTGAGCCCCAGAAAGAAATCACAAGAGTCAGTGTTAAGTATAATATCTACAAACATAGAGGCTGCCAGAATGAGGAAACAAAGAAATTAATCACCATAATATAGGATGGTGCAAACAAGTCATCGATGATAGAGCTCAATGCGATGATTATGAGGAAGAAACTTAATAAAAACTTTCAACAAAGAGATATCAAGCATTAAAAAAAGGACATAGAGACAAAAAAAAAAAAGGAATCAGACAGAGATGAAGATTATAGTAAAGAAAAGAAGAATTGAAAAGAAAGGATCTCGAGACTAGGTTAAGCAGAGACTTGTATCAGTGATAACAGAAGATAAGGTAAAAAACACCTAATCAGAACAACATGAAAAAAGAATCCACAAAAAATTAGGATAGTCTAAGATTCCTCTGGGACCACACCAAAGATAACAACTTTTGTGTCATAGAAGTATCAAAAAGAGAAGAAAAACAAGGATAGAAAATTTATTTAAATAAATAATAATTGAAAATTTTTTTAACCTGGAAAGAAAATAGACATACAAACTCAGGAAGCACTGAGAGTCCCACACAAGAGGAACACAAACAGGCACACATGGGGACACATCATAATTAAAATGGCAAAAGTTAAAGAGAAAATTCTAAAAGAAGCAAGAGAAATGCAAGTAGTAACTTATCAAGGAGCAACCATACAGTTATCTGCTGCTTTCTCATCACAAGGAACTGGCAGAAAATATTCAGCATGATGAAAACTAAGGATCTACAACCAAGATTGATATATCCAGCAGGGCTATCATTCAAAATTGAAAGACAGGTAAAGAGCTTTCTAGAGAAGAAAAAATTGAAGAAGTTCATCACTACCAAGCCAACACTATAAGGAATGTTAGAAAGACTTCTTCAAGATAGAAAAAAAAGCAAAAAATAAACGATGGAAAGGCAACGGCTACATGTTTATAAATAATTGCTTTCAAATTATACAGATTAAAGATTTAAATCAAGACATAGAGGGTATTGCACTGAGTGGAATGTCATACAGAGGAAGACAGATGCAAATTCATTTTACTTATAGATGAAATCCAAAGAAGAAAATTAACAAGTAGAATAGGAATAGATTCACAGATATAGAGAACATTTGATTTGTTGCCAGATGGGAGGAGTGTTGGGGAAATGGGTGAAACAATGGGAGGGGAATGAGAAGTTCAGTATGGTTGTTAGAAAGTAGTACTTACGGAGATATAGAGCATAACATGGAAATATGTTCAGTAATAGTGCAATAAGTGTGTGTGGGGTCAGATGGATAGTAGACTTGTGGGGGTGGTAGGGAAGAGCTGGAGGTGTGGGTGAAAAAGAAGAAGCAACCAAGAAGTATAAATTTATAGTCACTAAATAGCCACAGTGATATATATGGCATAGGGCATACAATAAATAAAAATGTAGTAACTATAGACGGTATCAGATGGGAATCAGATATATTGGAATGAGGATTTTGTAAGTCATATAAATGTCTCACCACTATGCTGTACACCTAAAACCGATATAATATTGTAGGTCAAATGCAGTTGAAAAAAATAAAATTAATTAATTTAAAAAATATTCTGATGATAGTAATTTATATTTGATAACAAATTTAGTTTAATTTTTTTCTTTTCCAAAATTAATCATGTTTTAACCATTGATTCACCTACACTTTATGCTTTAGTCTTCATTCCATTCCCCCCAAAATATGGGACAAGTTAGATATCATAACAAATTCTTACAGCATTAATTTGTTTAGTGTAATAATTATTAAGCTGGAAGGCAATTCAGGAGGTCTGAATGTCTCAAAAAGTTTCCAAAATTTTAGTACTAATAAAATAAAATAAAATTCTTAAATGTAAATTCAATATAAACCTAATGTAGATTTTCTTGTGTTTTTTATGTTAAATTAATTAGTATTACTTTTCCACCATAATATTCTTAACTTGTAGTTGGAGTCACCAGAAGGGCAGTAGTTTGCAGTTTGGATTAGGTTATATCTGTTCTTTGTTTGCTCAAATTATTACTTTGGTCTTGACTCATCTCACTCTTGTAATCACAAAAATGCAAACATTCTATGGTCTTTTTATCTTACCCTGAATTTTCATAAAGTTGTGGTAATTTGTACATGCTCCCCTTAATTCACGACTTAATGATTTCTATTTAACGTAGTAGTTAAACCTGATATATTGTCTTCATCCAAATCAATAGATTTCTATTCCAAGTAGACTTCCTAGAATAAATGTACTCATCTGATATTAAAGATATTTCAGACAAGAAAGAGTAAAACATATATTCAGGAAACATGGGACTTCCAAATGTCTTTTAAAAAAGCATTGCTTTAGTATATTTGATTGTATATTAGAATATAGGTATAAGGTGAAAAATCTATGCTGTTTCTACAAACCCGTCCCTTTCATTCCTTCCTCTGTGCAATTTCTTTAGGTAAAGCTTTACAATTCCTCACTGTGTTATCACCTCAGTTTCCTAATAAGCCTCCCCATCTCTAATACTTGCCTTCTAAAATCTGGCCAACATGATGGTGTCTGTTGAAAATTCAGAACTATCATGCAACTTTCCTACTTAAAATATCTTAAAGGCTTTCTGTAACACACCAGTCACTTCATTACCTTTATTTTGTCTTCTCATGCCTCATCATCCCACCATTTCTGCATTTACCTATCAAAACTCAACCAATCACTTTTACTTGCCTAATACACCATTCTCTTTGATGCCTCCTTGGCTTTGCTATTGAAGGTTTTCTGCATAAAACACAGTCCCCTCTCTTCTCTTGGCTGACTCCTTATGGTTCTTCATGGATTATCTCCCTGAGAAAGCTTTCCCTATTGCTTCTCTTCTGGGCTACACTCCTGTAGTAGACTATAAATTCCTTCATTAGAGGAGTTTCCATAAAGTATAGAAATTATGGTCCATTTCTGTATCTTTTTTACTAAACTATGAGTCTCTTGAAGTTTCACAGAGTACTGTGAAGTATTTGTGTGCACACAGCGGCTTTCAATAGTTGTGCTATTAAAAATATATTGAGTAGAGTATTTCTTCTTTATGTGAAATATTCTTAACATTATAAAATATTTTGGATTTTTGGCCCCAACCAAGTATTTGTTAGACCTTAAGTCAAATTTCTAAATGCTCGTTATATGGGGATTACTATCCTTGGTTAAAAACCATTATTTCACAGCCCCAGCATATGGCATAAAGAAGGTTCTCAAATGTATGTTGAATAAATAAAAAATGAGGGATGCTGGGATAGCTCAACAGGTTGGGCACTTGACAGCAACCATGAGGTCTGGGGATCTAATCCTGGTCCCAGCCAGTGCAAGCTCATGTGTTGAACTGTGGCACAGCTGGTAACCACCAGGATGGTGGCAGGGGTTCTGGCCTCTCATAAGGGAGGACCCTGGTTTGGTTCCACCCTGCATGGCCCCCCATTCACCTGTGTGGAATGGAAGTATGTCACAACTAATGATGTGCAATGGAGCCCTCTCCCTTTCTCTCTGTCACTTTCACATTCTCTAAAACAATAAAATAAATCTAAAAAAAAAAATATATATATATATCTATATATCTATATAGATATATAGATATATATATATATAGGGGAAGCTGGGATGGATCAGTGGGTTAAGCACTCGCTTTGCAGCCCTGGAGCCCGAGGATCGAATCCCGGCTCTGGCCCATGTAGACCCGTACGCTGAACTGGGGTGTGCCCCCAGTTCAGTTCTTGCTGGGGCCTACGCAGGAGGCTCCTGCCCCAGTTCCTGCCCTGCATGGCCCTGTGACCTCCTGTGGAGTGAAACTATTTGGAAAACTAATGCTGTCAACTATGGAGACTGCTCTGGGTCCTCCTTCTTCTCTCTGTCTCTCTCTGCCTGTCTCTCTCTGTCAAACCCCAATAAATTAAAAAAAAAAAAAAAAGAAGAAGTTGTGGTACATTTACACAGTGGAGTATTACTCAGCAATAAGAAAAGATGAAATATAGCAATTTGTGACAGCATGGAAGAACCTTGAAAACATCTTACTAAGTGAAATAAGTCCGACTGAAATAAGAAAGAAACATATGACCTCACTCATAGGGTGAATATAAAACTGAAAGTAACAAAGAAACAAAAATTCACGGACACAGTCAGTGGTTTGGTGGTTGACTGGGTGTGGGGCTGGGGAGGTGAGGGGAGAGTGCCGGGAGGGCATGGGGAAGGGGCATTAGATGTAAATAAAAATAAATAAAAATAAACAAAAACAAAAACAGTAAAAATAATAAAAAATAATAAAATATAAAAAATGAGTAAATTAGTGAATTAATGAATGAATACATACTTTTGCCTTAAAGTGAATTGGAATTTTCTTGTTGATTTCCAACAGATTCTAAATGCTATTTTTTTATACATCTTCAATTATTCATAACCGATTCTTCTTTTCAACAATCTCTAACAAAAAAATTCTTAAATGACATTGATGCTATTAATGTGTTTAATATTTAAATCAATTTAATTATGTAGTCAAATAATTTTTAATTATTATAGATATTCTATTGACCTTGAAGCTTAACCTATATATGAGATCTGACAATTAAGTTTATGAACTCATCCTAGAAAAAAAGGTACATAACTCATTGCTGAATATCACTACAGTCACCTTCAAAGTACGCCCCTTGAAAAGTTCTGCACTAATGCCAACGCCTACTATATCCTTCGAAGTAATTTGGAACTCTTTTTCTGGAATTGTCATCAGATTTAACATCATATTAACCTTGATATATTGAATGTCATCAAAATGTCTTTCTTTCAATCTCTTATTTATCTTGGGGTAAAGAACAGAGTCATTGGGACCCAGATCAGGTGAGTAGGGAGGATGTTCCAATAAAGCAACTTGTTTACTGGATAAAAGCTCCCTCACAGACAGTGCCACGTGAACTGGTGCATTGTTGTAATGCAAGAGCTATAAGTTGTTGGCCAAAATTTCAGGTCATTTTTCATCTAACCTTTTCACACAGCCTTTCAACATAGGACTCTTAGTTGACTCTCCAGTTGGTACAAATTTATAATGAGCCATTTCTCTTATATCAAAAAAGGTTAGCAACGTTGATTTAACTCTTGATTTGAACTGATGGAACATTTTTCTCATGTAGAATTGGCTGACTTCCACTGTGCACTTTGATACTTTCTGTCAGGGTTATATTGGTACACTCACATTTCACCACCAGTTACAGATACCAAAACACCGTCTTAGCTCTTCATAAGGTTTTGGCAAACTTCGACTCACCTTTACTCTTTTGTTCGTTGGTGTGCTCCATAAGGACCATTTTCTTTTATTTTTTGTTAATTGTTAAATGTATTGGGATGACACCAATTCGTAAAAATTGCATAGGCTTCAGGTGTACAATTTGACATCACATTGTCTATGTACTGCATTATGTGCTCATCACCGAGATTCAGTTCTCTTTCCATCACTATAAATTTGATGCCCCCTCCCTACTCCCTCGCTACTCCCCACAACCTCCCTCCTTACCCTCAGTTAACCACTAAACTACTGACTGTGTCCATGAAGTTCTCTTTCTATTACTTTCAGTTTTATATTCCACATATAGGTGAAGTCATAATGTTCTTGATTTTTTTCAATCTTACTTATCTCAATGTAATGATCTCAAGGTCCACCCATGTTGCCACAAAGGGTAGTATTTCATATTTTCTTATCATTGAATAACATTCAATTGTGTAAATGTACCACTTCTTTTATCCTGTCATCTATCAAAGGACACTTTGGTTGTTTCCACGACTTTGCTGTGATTAACAGTATTTCAATGATTATCGAGATACACATAACTTTGCAAACTAAGGTTTTCAAGTTTTTTTTTATTTGTTTTGTTTTGTATAGCTACACAGAAGAGAGATTGCTGGGTCATATGATAACACTACTCTTAATTTTTTGGGAAAACTCTATACTGCCTTCCATAGTGGTTGTACTGATTTGCATTTCCACCAGCAGTGTATGAGAGTACCTTTTTCTCCACAACCTCTCCAGCACTTGTTAATTCTTGTCTTTGTTGATTACAGCCATTCTAACATATGTGACAGTGGTATCTGTTGGCCATTTGTATGCCTTCATGGAGTAGTGTCTGTTCTGGTTGTCTGGTCTTCTTTTTAAATGAATCATTTTTTGTTGTTGTTCAGCTGTACACGTTCTTTATATATTTTAGATTTTAGTCCATTATTAGAGGCATCTTTTGCAAACATTTTTTTTCATTTCCGTTGGTTGCCCCTTTGTTTTGTTGTTGCTTTTTAATTGTCGAGTTTATTCGGGTGACATTGGTTGGTGAAAATTATGTAGGTTCCAGGTGTACAATTCTACATTACATGATCTATACATTACATTATGTGCTCACCACCCAGAGTCAGTTCTCTTTCCATCACCATATATTTGATGCCCTCTCCCTACTCCCCACCACTCCTACTCCTCCACCCACCTTCACCTTTACCCTCAGATGACCACTAAACTATTGACTGTGTTGTGAATTTTTGTTACTTTGTTACTCTCAGTTTTATGTTCCACCTAGAAGTGAAGTCATATGTTTCTTGATTTTTTAGTCTGATTTGTTTCACTTAAAATGATGGTTTCAAGGTCCATCATGTTGTCAAAAAAGGCTGTATTCCATCTTTTATCACTGAGTAGTATTTTGTTGTGTAGATGTACCACAAATTTTTTTATCCAGTTACCTACCAAATAACACTATGGTTGCTTTCATGGTTTGGCCACCATGAACAGTGCTGCAATGAACACTGGAGTAGATATATTTTTGCGAATTAAGGTTTTCAAGTTTTTGAGGTAGATACCCAGGAGAGGGATTTCTGGGTCATAATGGCAATTCCATTCCTAATTTTTTTGAGGAATATCCATTCTTCATTCCATAGTGGTTGTACCAGTTTACGTTTCTACCAGCAGTGTATGAGTTCCCTTTTTTTTATAGCCTCTCGAACATTTGTTGTTCCTTGTCTTGTTGATTACAGACATTCTAACAGGTGTAAGGTGATATCTCATTGTGGTTTTAATTAGCATTTCCCAAATTGCTAGTGATGTTGAACATTTTTTCATACATCTGTTGGTCATTTGTATGTCTTCATGGGAGAAAGGTCTGTTTAGGTCTTCTGCCCATTTTTTAATTGGATCATTTGATTTTGTTGTTGTTGAGTTGTATGAGTTCTTTTTATGTTTTAGATATTAGTTCCTTATCAGAGACCTTATTTGCAAATATTTTCTCCCATTTGGTTGGTTTCCTTTTTACTTTGTTGACATTATCCTTTGCTGTGCAGAAGCTTTTTAGTTTGTATACAGTCCCATTCATTTATGTTTTTGCTTCCCTTGCCTGAGATCAAGTTCATAAAGTTCTCTTTGATTTGAAGATCTACAAGTTTAATACTGATGTTTCTTTCTATACAGTTTATTTTTTTGAGTCTTTATGTGGTGTTATTGAATATTTTGGAGTCAATTTTGGTATATGGTGACAATTCGCAGTTCAGATTCACGTTTGTTTGTTTTTCTTTCTTATCTTTTCTTTTCTTTTCTTTTTCTTCTTTTTTCTTGCTTGTGGTTTTCCATTTTCCCAACTCTATTTACTGAAGAGGCTTTCCATTCTCCATTGTATATTTTTTGCCCTCTTGTCAAAAATTACCTATCCATATATTTGCATGTTTATTTCTGGGTTTTTTTATTTTGTGTCTTTGGTCTGTGTGTTTATTTTTCTGTCAATACTAAGTTATTAATATTTTGATTATTAATGTCTTGTAGTATAGACTGAAGCTGGGGAGTGTGATGCCTCTAGCCTTATACTTTTTTCATAGGATTTCTTTGGGGATACAGAGTCTTTTGTGTTTCCATATAAATCTGGTGAATTTTTAAATTTATTTTTTAAAAGAATGTGGAATTTTGATGAGAATTGCCTTAAATCTTTATTTTGCTTTGGATGACATGACCATTTTAACTATGTTGATCTTTTCAATTAATGAACATTGAATATCTTTCCATTTCTTTGTGTCTTCTTCAGTTTCTTGTAATAGTGTCTTATTGTTTTCCATGTATAAGCCCTTCATGTTCTTGTTAAGTTTATTTCAAAGTATTTTATTATTTTGGTTGTGATCATGAAAAGTATTGTTGTTCATGTTTCTTTCTTTGAAGTTTCATTGTGAATACAAATGCAATGGATTTTTATATATTGATTTTCTATCCTGCAGCTCTCCTGTATTTGTTTATTAGTTCCAATATTTCTCTGGTGGAATCTTTAGGGATTTCTATATAAAGAAACATGTCATTTGCAAAAAGTGACAGTTTAACTTCTTATTTCCAATTTGGATGTCTTTTATATTTTTTTCTGCCTGAGTGGTCTCACTAGATAGAACTTCCAGCAAAATTTTGAATGCAGTGATAACAGAGGACGTTCCTGTCTTATTCTTGACGTTAGAAGAAAATGTTTCAGTTTTTTCCTCATTTAGTATAATACTAGCTGAGTGTTTGACATATGTGGCTTATATTATGTTGAGGTACTTTCTTCTACTCATTTCAGTAAGTGTTTGGATCATTAATGAATGTTATATCTCATCAAATACTTTTTATGCATCAATTGATAAACATATGATTTTTACTTTTTATTTTAATTATGTGGTATATCATATAGATCGATTTGCATATGTTGAAACATCCTTGTACCCCTTAGATAAATCTCACTTGATTGTGATGTAGAATCTTTTTAATGCATTGTTGTATTCTATTTGTTAGTATTTTATTTAGGATTTTTGCTTAGATGTTCATCAGAGATATTGGCCTATAGTTTTCTTTTTTGTGTGTTGTCTTTACTAGGTTTTGGTATTATGTTAATGTTGGCAATATAAAATGAGTTGGAAGGTATTGCCTATTTTTCAACTTTCTGAAAGAGTTTGAGAAGGATAGGTATTATGTCCACTTTGAATGTGTGGAAAAATTCATTAGTGAAACCATCTGGACCTGGATTCTTGCTTTCAGGAAGTTTTTAAATGATGATTTTAATCTCCTTACTGTTGATTGGTCTGTTTAGATTATCCAGTTCTTCTTGATTCGGTCTAGGTAGACTATATATTTCTAAAAACTTGTCCATTTCTTCTAGATTGTAAAATTTGTTGGCATACAGGCCTTCATAGCATTCTTGTACGATCCTTTGTAGTTCTGTGGTATCTGTTGTGATTTTCCCTCTTTCATTTCTAATTTGGATTGTGTCTTTTCTCCTTTTTCCTTGGTGAGTCTAGGCAGAGGCTTGTCAATTTTATTAATTTATCAAAGAACCAGCTCTTTGTTGAACTAATTTTTTTCTATTGTTTTTCTATTCCCTATTTTATTTAGTTCTATTTTTTTATTAGTGACTTTGAGTTTTTTGTTTGTTTCTTTTTTTGGTTCTTCTTTTTCTAATTTTTAAAGATGTGATGTTAAGTTGTTTATGATTTTTTCTTGTTTCTTGGGATAGACTTGTAGTGATATAAATTTCCTCTTATTACTGCTTTCTCTGCATTACAGTAATATTTATGTTGTGTTTTCATCATCATTCATATGTATGTATTTTTATTCTCTTCTCTTATTTCTTCTTTGATCAAGTCAGTTTTTAATAACATGTTGTTAATCTCCATGTATATGTCATTTTATCTGATTTGTTTTTCCTATTGATCTCCAATTTTTTAAAATTTGTTTTTGGCAGAGAGAGAGAGGTAAAGAGAGAGAGAGAGAGAGAGAGAGAGAGAGAGAGAGAGAGAGATAGATACAGAGACAGAGACAGAGAGAGAACTGAACTGGGGAAACTCCCCATTTCAGCACATGGGTCTGCATGGGCCGGGGCTGGGATTCGATCCTCAGTCCCCGGTGCTGCAAAGTGAGCACTTAACCCACTGAGCCATCCTGGCTTCCCCATTGATCTCCAATTTGAGAGCTTTGTGATCAGAGAATACACTTGGTACAATTTCAATATTCTTAAATTTGCTAAGACTAGTTTTGTGTCCCAGTATGTGGTCTATCCTTGAGAATGTTACATGTGCACTAGAAATAAATGTATGGTCATGTGTTGTAGGATAAGATATCCTGTATATCCAATTGCTGTAATGTATCATATAAAGCTGATATTAATATTTTCTTATTTTGTCTTTGGATGATCTGTCCACAGCTGTAAGGGGGTGTTTAGGCCCCTACTATAATTGTGTTTTGTCAGTTTTTTCTTTTATATCTCTTAGTAGTTGCTCTGTAAATATTGGTGCTTCCTGGTTGGTGGCGTATATATTAAAAGTGTCAGGTCTTCTTGTTGTATTATCCCTTTTATCATTATAAAATATCCATCTTTGTATTTTAGTACCAGTATGTTCAGATATAAGTATGGCTACATCTGCATTTTTCTAGATGCCATTTGCTGGGAATATTGGTTTCCACTCTTTCACTTTGAGCCTGTTTTTTTGTCCTTGTGGTTGAGGTGTGTGTCTTGGAAGCAGCATAAGATTGGGTTTTGTTTTTTTAATCCACATTTCTATTCCTACATTTACATTCCATTTAAATATAGGGTGATGACTGATATATGATGATTTCCTATAGCCATTTTCTCTTTTGTTTTTCTCCTTGATTTTTTTTTTTTCTTTTTGAATTCCTTCTTTGCTTTTCTCTTTCTGTGGGTTATTTTAGTTTGATGGTGTTTATAACTTTTTTCTCTTTTCTTTCTGCAGTTTTTTTTCCTTGTTGTTGTTGTTATGCATCTTGGTTGTAAACTCCTTTTGAGTGATTACCATAAAATTTAAGTAAAAGATTGTTTCATATATGCATGGGCTCTATTCTTAAGAATGCTTCTTATATCTATTCTCTTCAGAATTTTAAAACTTTACTACCCCCCCCTTTTTTTCCCCCAGTTTATTCTGATTTAGTTTTACTTTTTGTTTCAAGTCAAATAAGCTCCTTCAGTATTTCTTGAAATTCCAGCCATGTGCTGGAGAATTTTCTCAGTTTTTGTGTGACTGAAAAGGTCATTATTTCTTTTTAATATCTAAGGATACCTGCCTGGTAGATTGTTCTTGGCTGGTAATTTTCTGCTTCAATATATTGAGTACTTGATTATACTCCCTCCTGGATTGTACAGTATTGGTTTTGAAATCTGATAAAAGTCTGAGGTGCTTTCCTTTATAAGTTATGGTGTTCTTTCTCCTGGCTGCCTTGAGAACTCTTGCTTTGTCTTTGACCTTTGACATCTATAGTATAACGTGCCTTGGAGAAGGTCCACTATGGTTCCAGTAGCTAGGGGTTCAGTTTTCTTCTTGGATTTGAGGTTCTAGTTCTTTTTGTAGATTTGGGAAGTTCTCATCTACTCTTTGAGCAAATTTTATGTGCCCAGCCTATCCTCTGCTCCCTCTGGAATACCCATTATTCTTATATTACTTATTCTAATGGAGTCATATAGTTCTTGTACAGATCATTAATTTCTTTTAACTCTCTGGCCTTTTTCTTCTCCATTCTGTGACATGTCCATATTTCTGTCTTCAATTTCACAAATTATTTTCTCTGTTTCTTATGCTAGCTATTTCATATCTTTTATTATATTGTTTATCTCCAGAATTTTTATTTGGTTATTTATTTATTTGATAGTTTCAATTTCTATGTTAAAGTATTCTTTTTGTTCACGAATTTTCTTTTTTGAGATCAATTTGCTTCCTTTCGGTACACCACCAATTTTTCTTTATCTCTTTGAGTGTTTTAAAAATTGCCACTTTAAAGATTGTTTGATTTATATTATATATTTCAATATCTTTAAGTTCATTTTCTAGAAATTTTTCATTTTCTTTCAGAGCAGCTTTGTTCCCTAGAGTACTCATTGATGTTGGAGTGTTTCTCTTTCTGGGCATAAGGACTTTTCTCATGGTTGATGTGAAGAAGTCCCTTTTTTCTTTCCATCTTTTGTCACTGTAGTATCTTACCATATTTTCTCTTGGTTATTAGGTTTTCTCGCAGTTAGAGACTTCCTAGAGGTATGGTTCTTCTCTTTGATTCACTTGCCTTGATCTCTGTGTACCTTCTCTTTGGGAGGAAAGAGCAAGGGTAGGGAGGGGTAAAATGCCATTGTATTCTCTATTGTAAGGATTTAACATTCTAAGTTTAGTTTGCTTTGATAATATAATTTTGTTTAAAATAGTTTGAAAGTTTTTTTCTTTCTATTTTTTTGTTACCCTCCTCTCCTACTAGCTTTAATTGTCATAGGCATACCATTTTCAATGACTCTGTTCACTTTAAGACCTTACAGTTTCAATGACTCTGCTTACCTATGCCTGCCTCACTCATTTATAGGACAATTAACCTTAATAATTTGTTTTCTAAAATTGTAGGCTATCTGGAAATCTGTTTACATTAACTTGAAGTTATGTCCTCTGGACACCTGTTATGTCAATTACCAGAGTTCTCTCTTCAAACTTCTTTGTGCAAGAACAAGTTTTCTCCCATTACTTTTCTTTATTTTACAACTTCTTACTTGCCTCTAAAAACTTCTGATACTCCTAAGAGAGATTAGATGGACTTTAGACCAGATTTCACCATCTTCCTGAAATTCTAGCATTTTAAATAACCTGTTTTTTTCTCACCAACGTTGTTTCTTGATTATTGGCAAGGAGCAACAACATTAGCCCAGTAACACTAATACTGGAAACATGAATATGAAAGTAAATTAAAAAAAAAAAAAGGGATTTAGCGGTGGAACACTCATTACTATCATTTACTAACTGACTAATCTTTAAGCAGACTATATAGATTCTCTGAGTCTGTTTCTTTATTTTTAAGCACAGATAATTTTAAAGATAAAATTAATTTTACCTTAGAAGTTTAGAAAACTTTGCATTCAGATAACTAAACTGTGCTTAGCATATTAAGCTGTGACAGTAATGTTTGCAAGTTTGCCTTTGGTCTTCCAATATTTTAACATTGAAAGCTGAGCTATAGTTCATAATCAAGGTACATCCAGGTTGACTTAGTGGTCTTGCTTTATGCCTGTACTGCCTACCTTTCTGTTTTGTTTTATTTTATTTTGTTTTGTTTTGTTTTGCCTTGAAAGAGAAAAAAAATTCCATCTTTTGATGTCAACATTTGGGGGAAAGTTTCTGTTATATTCTTTGCTAAACCTAATGCTACCTCATACAGAATTATTTTTTACTTAAAGGTACATGAAATCATTTTTTTGTTTTTTTTTTTAGAAATCAGCTTATCATATTTACTCAGACTTGATTATTCTTAGACTCGGTTAATAAAATATTACCATTTATCAAGTTGAGAACCGAAGGTTTTTCTGGATTTCTTCCCTTCTTTACCTTTACTTTAGAGTTTCACAAGAACTTTAGATTAGGTGTGCTCAAAGTTAAACTAACCATTTTTCTCCCCCAAATCTCTTTAATGTACTCCTCCATTTAGGTCATTATCTGCCCAGTCACCTTAGTTAGAAACTG
>PVKE010024482.1:0-23779 GCA_004027555.1 Craseonycteris thonglongyai | reverse complement strand
ATTGCGTGTATTCTTCTTGTGACTGTGTTATTTGACAACTGTAGGTCTTGTATCGCCGACATAATCTCACACTTGTTAGAATATTCCTCAAACAAACAATCGGCAGCAGTCAGAAATGCTTCTTTGAACAATTCACCATCCTGGAAAGGTTTTTTCTTCTTTGCGAGCATGTGAGAAATTTTGAAAGAAGCAATGGTTGTCTTTTTAGATTTTTCCACATGTCTAGTGAAAACAGTCTGTTGAGTAGTTAAACTTCATTTTAGTTGATTTATTTTTTTCTTTGTTACTTCAGATTTAAGTGGATAATTTGTATCAAAAGTGGTATGACTTGTCTGAAAGTGACGTTCAACATGATGTTTTTTCGGCACTGCAATACTACTGCCACACAACAGGCAAACGCATTTACCTTTTCAATTAATGAAACAATATGATTCCTCCCAGCCTGTGTTAAAATTATAGGTTCGTTTTCTCTTATTTGGTCCACTCATTTTAGGACTAAAAAAATAAAAGTAAAAATAGTTATAGAACTACAATATCATATCAAATTGCCACCATAATAATAGATGACCTACCTCGCTTTTAGTTCATTTAAAATCGAATCTCTCAAAACGCTGTGATCCTAGCTAACCATCACGACCCGATCAGTCCAGCAACCGCAATGAAAACGGCAACTTGGCGTCTCCCGGTTGGGGGGAGGAGAGTTTAAAGAGCGCAGCGGCTAAACAAGACGCGACATGTACAAAGGCGAAAGCTAGGGAAAAACTTATACATACGATACCGCAAACATACCAACGAATATAATAAACCTGTGTAGATACTCAAACAATATTTTAAAATTCTAACAAATGTATAAAAATAAATGATACTTTTACTTAGTGTTTATGAAAAACTTCTGATGCAGTCAAACAATGGCGGGTGCACAAATCAGGCCGCAGGCGCCATGGCACCCGCGGGCACAGGGTTGGGAATCCCTGCCCTAAAGGGTGCTGGAAAGTCACCCTGTGGACTCCAGGGGAGGGTGGATGCTGGGGCTCAGGTGACTAGAAGGAGACACGTGTGCTGCGGAAGACCGTGTAGTTCTCTACCACTGTGCTCCCTTCTCTAGGCGGGAAGTTTCATATTTGCGTTGGGGCTTCCATTTGTTTTCCTAGATTACTGTTCTGTTCAGATGTCCACCCTCTTCCTCATAGCCATGGCAGAATTAAGGGGTGGGAGGTGTCAGGAAATGTGGCTGCCCTCTCATTCCCACCTGGAAGCCATGCTAGTAGATCACATGGAGAAAGAGCCATTCTAGAGCTGTCAGCAGTGTCTCCCACAGACACGGGGGAGACAGCCACCCTGCAGATGCCCCGAGAGCAGACCTGAGGGTGAGGCCCTTCTCCAAATACGCCATAAGAGGGTGGCCCTGCACGGGATGAGGGTGACTTTAAGCTATGCTTCCACAGGGTTTTCAGTGCATAGCAATGTCAGTGGCATTTATCACAAGGGTAAAGGTAAGTCTTTAGATATTTATTCAGGGGATGCCCGGATAGCTTTGCGGTTGAGTGCCAGCCTCGCCATTGCGAGGTCCAGGGTTCGATTTCCAGCCCTGGCCCATGCAAATCTATGTGCTGAACTGCATGCAGCACATAACCCCCAGGATGGTGGCAAAGGTTCTCGCCTCCCATGTAGGAGGCCCTCAGTTTGGTTCCCACCTGGTACGGCCCCCATCCACCTGTGTGGAATGAAATCATGTCACAGCTAATGATGAACAACTCTGGCGACTGCTCTGGGCCCTGCCCCTACTCACTCTCTCTCTTTCTTTTTCTCTCGCTCTCACCTTCTCTCAAAAACAATAAAATAATATTTTTTTAATTTAGATATTTTTTAATCAAAATTCTCTGTTCTTTCTTTTGCTTTGATCAAAATAAAAATTCATTCATTTAGCAAAGACATACAGAGCACCTACTGCATACATTACATAACTGGGGGCTTCTGTGAAACATAGTGGACATTGAAAATTTTAGCCTAAAGTTAATTTTTCTTAGCAGCTCATCACTTAATCAAATATTAGCCAGTTCAAAAACTGATGGCCACCGTTGATGGTGAATTTTAGGTGTCAATTTGACTGGACTAAGAGATGCCCAGATAACTGGTAACACACTCTTCCTGGGGGTGTCTGTGAGGGTGTTTCTGGAAGAAATCAGCATTTGAACCAAGAGACTGAGGAAGGAAGATGCCCTCATCAGTGAGGTGGACGTCACCCTATGCTGAGGGCCTGAATAGAAGAGAAAGGTGGGGAGGGTACATTCAGTGTCACTACTTGAGCTGGGACATCCATTTTCTCCTGCCCTCTGACATCAAAGCTCTTGGTTCTCTCGCCTTCAGACTGTGGCTTGGAGTTATACCATTTAGCTCTCCTAATTCTCAGGATGTCTCATTTGAACTGGCAGGTCATTGGATTTCTCAGCTTCTAGAATAATGTGAACCAATTGCTCATAATCAATCTCTATATCTATCTACCTATCTATCTATCATCTATCTCTATCTTTCTATCATCACCTATGATCTTTTCAAATTCATTTCTAGATATGCTTGACTAATACACCATCCACTGCATACTTACACACCTGTTCCATTTTTAAGCCACCTAACTATTAGAAAGTTAGTGGTAAATTCTGTTTTATAGCAATTTCTATGTTCTAGATCATCCCAGAAGTGTTATCTCTCTTCTTTGGAACTCTCCCTCAAAATGTGTTCCCTGGATCTGCTTATTTTTTACTTAACCATTCTCAGTTTATCCACTACATCCCAGTGGCCGTGGCACCTACACGCACTCCCTCACATCAAAGTTGCCTTTGCAATATGCTCTCTAATTCAATTGTTCCAAATTCTAGGCCACAAACTTCTGGGAATTTTATTTCAAGGATTCTCTGAATAATTTGGTACTGTGTTTCTTAGGGTTAGATTCAGCTGCATACAATGAAAAAACCCAAATAGCAGTAGCTTAAAACAAGATAACATCTCTTACTCTCTCACACAGACTGGAAGCTCTATGATTATATCAGAAGCTGAAACTTCTATATTCCTTCTCTGCCCTCTTCAGAATGTGGCTTCCAGTACAAGAGGCTGCTGAGATTCCAGCCATCAGATGTATGTTCCAGGTAGGAAGGAAAAGGAAAGCATATATCTCTCTATTTTAGGGTGACGTTTTATTATAGAATCCCACACAATGCTCCCTCAGCCAGAACTTGACCATGTAGTCACATAGTAGCTGCAGCAAGACAAGGAAATAGTCTTGTTTTCTAGCTATAAAATGCTCAGCCAAAACCTGGGATTCTGTTAACTAAGGAAGAAGCAGAGAGTCAATATTTGGTAATTAATTTGGAATTTCTTCCATAACCCCCAAACTTTTATTAGAGTAGTGCCATTATCTTGGGTAGGTGGCAAGAGAGAGACAGAAAGGGTTTTGTTTGTTTGTTTGTTTGTTTATATTGTAAACAAGTCTTTCCTACAAAGATTGGGAACCACAAAGTCATGTTAGAATATTTCTCTTAAAAGGCAGTTTCCAGAGCAGGAAGAATGAACCTGAGAAGGTTTGAAAAATGAAAATTATTGTTCAATTTATCCACCATATTCCTCTTTTTTCCCTGAGGAATACACCTTTTCTAAGTCTAACCAGGGGTTGGAAGGCAGCGCCCTGTTCTTTGACTTCCCACCACCTGACCACAGTTGCCTGGGCTGGGCTTTTGGTTCCTTCTGATCCCATTAGACACCCAGCCCCTCCAACCTTTCTTGTCCTCCTGCTCCCAGAAGGAGACAGCTTTCCCTGGGAGTGTGTCCCTCTGCAGACCCAAGGCATGACGGGCTAGGAGGGTCGAATCCTTCAGCCTAACTCTCATCAGCAATAAAAATGACATCTTGATCACTATCTGGTCGGAAAAAAGGAAAGTTAGTTCTAAGCCCCCCTCAAACTCCAATACAATTAAGTAGCAAAGGCAAGTCACAAGGCCATCCATGAGATTTTTACAATAAGTAAAAGGAACAATAAGAACAGCACAATCTAAGAACACATTGGTGACCTTACCTGTGGGACACCGTGCTAAGAGCTACTGAACCAGCACCGCTAAGCTGAGAGTGCACGTGGTGAGGAAGATGATTATAACAGCAATTAAAGCCCTGGGGTGGAGGATTATGGGAGCTCAGGGCAGGAGGTCTCACCCTGGTTTGGGGAAGGCCAGGCTAAGCAACCCAGAAAGATAAGTAGGTATCATCCAAGCAAAGGACAGTGTGGATGGAAGAGAGAGGAAGGGTGGGGATTATTCCAGGCAGAGGCAGGGCCTATGAGAGCACCCAGGGGTGAGAGGGAGTACAGCAAGTTTAAAGGCTTCAGGGCAGCTCCCTAGGGTACACCTGTGGAATGGAGGGAGGTCGGAGGTTAAAACTGTCGCTAAAGAGAATGGACAATATTCTGGAGCCAGTGAGATGCCATTGAAGTTCTAACTGGGGGAAGGGAAGGGTCAAGTTTAAGTTTTAGGAGGGTTATTCTTGCTGTGCCAGGACACCAGAATAGGGGCAGTGACATCAGGGAGGAAGCTGAGAGATGACCATGGAACAGGACCAGGTGGATGGACAGGAGAGAAATTAGGACCCAGGTACGGTAGGCCTTGGGGGTAGATCAGAGATGGTCAGAGGGAGGGAGGTTGGACAGCCAAGTTTGGGAGGCACCATCGCTGCCCTTTGTCAGGTCACATCTCCTGGGACCTTGAGTCCTAGATCTGCAAAATGAGGAAGCGGGGTTTCCCAGGGTCCTTCATGTTATTTCCAAATGCACCAAAGTCCTTAGAATTGTGAAGGAAGGGCCCAGGTCTGCTGGAGGAGTTGGAAAGAACTTCGGGACAGGTCAGATATGAGCAGCAGTCAGATGGACAGACAGCACAAGGGAGGAAAGCACAGGTAGGGACCATAGCACATGCAAAGGGGTGGTGATGGGAAGGGGCAGGGCAGGTTTCAAGACCACCCATGAAACTCATCCCATGGGATGTAGAGGGTCTATGTTGGGGAGAGTCCAAGCTAAACTGGATGCTAATCTCTTCATGTGAACGGCATGTAATCAGAGTTGTTTGAAATAGATGTTTGACATGTCAATGTTTGGAATAGTGCCAAGGAACAGTCTTCTCCACCCCATTCTAGGTGACAACTAACACTCCCTCCTTGGTGTGCTCATAGTAACCCAAGTAAACTGCCACTTAGTAGCAGTCAGATTGTTTTATAATTAACTGCAGGCCTGTGTCATTGCTCTAAAGAACAATAACTGGGGATGCTGAGATGGTTCAGCAGGTTGAGCGCTCAACTTGCAGCCCCAGGGTTCAAGGATCGAGTCCCAGCCCCAGCTCATGCAGACCCATATGCTGAGCTGGAGTGTGCTTCCTGTGAGAGAGGCCCCCAGTTTGGTCCCCGCCAGGGTGGCCTTCCCATGCAAGAGAGCCCAGGCCTGGTTCCTGCCCTGGGCAGCTCTGCACCCACCTGTGAAATGAAACTGTATCAAAAACTAATGTACAACTATGGAGACTGCTCTGGGCCCTCTCCTTTCTCTCTGTGTCTCTCTGTCTCTGTCCCTCTCTGTTGAAAACAATAAAATGAAGAAAAAATTAAGAAAGTTGTCTGAGTATAGGAGTGTGCCATAATAATGTCAGTAATAATCATAATAATAATAATTATTATAATCTAGGAGCCACTCGCTGATCACTTATGAAGTGCCAAGCACTGTTCTAAGTATTTGGTCAGTATTATTTCTTTACGTAAGTCATACAGGGAAGGTACTACTATTTTCCCATTTTATAGATGCCCAAGGTGACACATTGAGGAAAGCATATCTGTCAATTTTGTTCACCTCTGTGTCCTCACTGCCTAGGATACACGTGGGACACAGTAGGTGGACAATGACTATTGGGTGAAAAGACACGTGGACCAAAGCAGCCGTATGTCCCCAGGCAGATGTTTCGGGGCTGGCCTGTGGATGCTGTACATGTTTGCATCTTGGCTGACCCTTTGCTCAAAAATGGCCTCTTCCCTAGACATGCTCCCAGACGAAATGCTGTGTTGTGACTTTTATACCAACAAAAACCCTGTGCATGCTGAAGCAATCCATTGCTGATTAGATGAAGGGTGGACAATGGATGTTTTCAGGGGTCATGTGCTGAGCAAACCCCTTTTTAAAGGAATGAGAAGCCCAAGTGGCCAATTATTTGGCCCAAGAAGACCCAGCCAGCCAACCAGACATGTGCTATAAGGAATCCAGACTTTTCCAAAATTTACATTGAAAATTCAAGCCTTGAAAGTTGGATGAACCTCATTCAAATCCAGTATATCTGAGACAAATGTTGGAATTGGTTGGGAAATTATATAGAAAAGTAAGATTATATCCTTGTTAAAAAAAACTTATAATTACTTCTATTGCTTAAAAAAACCACAACATGTAAGAACCTCAAAAACATGCTAAGTAAAAGTTGTCAGATACAAAAGATCACATATTCATAAAAAACATACAGAAGAGGCAAATCTAGAGACAAAGAGCAGATTAATGGTTACCTGGGCTAGGGGTGGAAATGAGGGCAGGCTGTAAACAGACAGGGATATTTCTGAAGTGATAAAAATGTTCTAGAACTGGATTGTGGGGATGACTATAGAATTCTATAAATTTACTAGAAATCAATGAATTATCTACTTAAAATGGATCGCTCTTTTGCTATATAAACCAAACTTCAATGTCGTTGTTTGTTTTCTCTTTTTAAAAAAGTGTAACTCGGGGAAGCCAGGATGGCTCAGCAGGTGAAGCGCTCACTTTGCAGCCCTGGGGTCCGAGGATCAAATCCCGGCCCCAGCCTGTGCAGACCCATATGCTGAACTGGAGTGTAGCCCCAGTTCAGTTCTCACTGGGGCAAGCTTCCCATGTGGGAGGCAACCCCAGCTCACCGGAGCGTGCCTCCCATGCAGGAGGCCCCAGCCCACTTCCTGTCCTGCATGGCCCCTTGCCCACCTGTGTGGAATAAAACCATCTTTTTTAAAAAACAGTTTTAAGTTTTTTTTATTTATTTATTTGCTTTTGACAGAGAGAGAGAGAGAGAGAGAGAGAGATACAGAGAGAGAACTAAACTGGGGGAACTCCCCAGTTCAGCATATGGGTCCGCACCGGCCGGGATTCGATCCTCGGTCCCCGAGGCTGCAAAGTGAGTGCTTAACCCACTGAGCCATCCCGGCTTCCCCCTGAAACCATCTTGAAAACTGATAATGTACAACTATGAAGATTGCTCTGGGCCCTCCCCCTTCTCTCTGTCTCTCTCTGTGTTGCTCTCTCTCTCAATCAAAAACAATAAAATAAATCTTTTTTAAAAAAAGTGTAACTCTTTAAAACAACCAAGAAATTGTTATTCATAAAATTTCTCTGTAAAATATCTCAGAGCTTACTGGATCCAGTTTTGAGGAAGGCCCAGAGAAAGGCTGTGACTGGTAGAAGAAGCTGAGAGAGGAGGGAAGAAGTGCATGGGGCTGGAATCCAGACCCTGAGATGCCCAGTGGAACCATCCCCCTGGTCTTCACAGCGTTTGTCTGGAGTGTCTAATTGGAGTGGGCACTGCCCTTTGCTTGTACACAGTCGCTCTGGGTGTGGATGCCAGCCGCTCCCTCCCTGGGCCTGTGAGAGAGGAGCTTGGCAGCCCTCCCAGTGAAGTTCACAGAACGAGCTCCCTGACATGTAGTACCCAGTCTCTACTTACTTCTCTTCAGGCCAAGGAGCCCAAAACCCAGCTGCCTTTTAAATTGGTCCCCACTGAGCCACCTGGACAGTCAGTGTTTGCTTGAGAGAGGCTGTCAGTCCACAAGGGAGGAGGTGAGGACCCTCTCTTCCCACAGAGAAAGACTGTTGTGGTCTTGACATCCAAAGTGGACATAGCCTGTCATCTATGCATAAACCCGTGCCAACATTCATGCATTTCATCCGTCCATCCATCCATCCGTCCATCCATCTATCCACCTATCCATCCATCCACCTATCCACCCATCCAGCCTTTTCTGTACTCCTCCATCCCCAATTGTATCCACTTCACCACCTGCCCACCCAGCCACCCACACAGTCATCTTGCCCATGCTGAGCTAGTCTCCAGGCTGAGCCCAGCTTCTGTCCCCCAGAAGAATGAGGAGGGTGGTTTCCCCAAAGAGGGGGTGGACAGTCAAATGTCCCTCCACACTGCGTGTATTCCTTCTTCCCACTTGCTTCTTCCTCCCACCCCCACTCAAAGACAAACCACAAGAGTGAAAGATAGGATACCTCCTCATAGCTGTCCCTTCAATATGCTGGGTTCTGTTCCATACAATTGAGTCTACTCTTTCCCTCCTTAATTGACCTACACTGACCACCTTCTGGGCACGAATCCCTTTGCAAAGAGCTACAGGAAGTGCACCAGCAGCTAAACTATTGTCCTAGCTCATGGGGCTCATAGCCTAACCAGAAGAGACGTGACTCACAATGCCCCACGAAAATAAGTAATCTCTTAGCTGTGTGGTCAGAGAAAGAGGAGTCAAGGAATTGCAGATGGCTTGTGTGAGGGAACAAAAATCAGGCTTGCTGCTTGGGTTGATCTGAAAGGGCAGAGATCTGTTCTAGGCTGTCAATCAGTCTTTCCTCTGTCAGTTGTGAGTGTGAATGTTGGGAGATACGTGGAGATTGTGGCCTCATGGAGGCAAGAGTCTTGCCCTGTGGCTAAATTCAAAGGTCTCGGAGGGAAATTGTTTTTTCCCTTTCCTAGACATTCAATAAACCTCCCAAGGTCATGTGCATCTTCTCCCGATCATTTGGGGCCAGTACTCCTTTGTGTGTGTCTTTCCTTAGATTAGTGACGTATCTCTGCCTCTATTCCTTTAATTTCATCACACTCTCTGATTTTTGTTCCCCAACTCCGTGTGGGTTTCTATCCATAAAACTGGATCTCTTTATTTCTCTCAAAAATATGCTCTCCTCTCCTAATGGAGACCCAATAGCCTTTAGCAAGAATAGTTGCTCCCACCTCTCAGGAAACAAGATGCCCTTCTGTTCCCACCATCCACCAATGCTTAGATCTGTTAGGATCTCAAAACCAAGTAAAATCCTATGGACACCATTCGTTGGCATTCATTCACTCATTCAGTGAAAGTAAAGAGTCGACAAGACTGTGAAAGGTAAATGTAACCACTAAGAACACACACTACTTCCAAGCAACCCCTTTCCTGCTATACAAACACACAGAACCAGGTAGTGCACTCAACGTAGCTGATTCTTTCCTATTGGCTGAGCTAGTCTCCAATTCTGTTTCCCCTGGTGCTGTAGACACTGACCTGGCATTTCTCTTCTTTTTTAGAATTGAGGCTTTTCATTATTTCATTAGCAGACCTGTGCTGAGTGCCAGACCCTGGTTTAGTCGGGGAATGAGTGAGAGCTAAATGAGAAACAAGAGATCAAATCTTTCTGAAACAATGAAGTATGTATGCTACAAAACAAAAGCGGACACTGTGGAATGTTCTGGAAGGGATGGGATATGAGCTGGCCTTTGAAAATTAGTAGTAACCTGAATTTGTGCCTATCAAGATATAAAACTAAAGGTCTCTGTATTTCTAGGGGTCCTTGCCTAGAATTAGAGTCCTTCTTCTGGTGTCCATACAGGGGCCAAATTCAGTCAGTCAACCAGTAGTTAACATGGCTTACTTTGCAAAATCCCAGGGAAAGTAGTAACACCCACAATTTCTTTCCCAATATTTTGTGGGTGACGGTTCCTGCCCTGGGTATGCTGACAATCCAGGGAGGCTCTGGTAGGAAATGCTTTCGAGAATGCAGAGCTGGAGGCAGCCTTCCGTTCTGGGGCAAGAAAGGAATACTTCAGGAGAGAAGGGAAGCCCCACCCTTAGCCTGACTTTTCCACAAAAGCCTTGAAAGGGCAAATAAAGGGGATTGTTCCTTATAACAGTCATGCAGTAGACCTCTCACCTGTTTTTTGTTTATTACAGAACAGAAAGTTGAAGCTCAGAGTAGTTAACAGACTTGCCTAAGATCACATAGTCACTAAGTGATAACGTAGGACTCAGCCCAGGTCTTACTGGATTGGGTTACTTCAGGAAGCTCATATTTCTTTTCTAGAAGAGGGAACATATGTATGTATTATCCGCCTTTTAGTAAGGACTAGAGTTAACTTGGTTTGCCAGAGTTGCAGGTAGGGGACTGTGTATTAAGGACATCGACGCAGGAAGGATACGTTTTGGTGGAATTCAGAGATCAGGAAAATCCAGAACATGGGTTCCCCGTTAGAAGGGGACCTAAGCAAGGAGAGGCAGCTGGCAGGTGGGAGCACAGAGTAGATGCTCAATATGTGTGGAAGTTGACCGGCAAACCCTTAGAAAGGTAAGCAGGAGTACACAAAGCGAACACGCTCCTCGCCTACTGGATTAGCTGGGCCCGTAAGGCCCCGGTCAGTAAGTGAGGTGGAGGCCCCCCTCATCCTCACTGTGTCCAGCGGGCTCACTGTGGCTGGGCTGGCCCACACGTCCTGTGTTATGTCTCTTCGTACGTGTCCAGGGGCAGGGGGAAGCTCTGCCTTCCAAGCAGACGGAGAAGGAGCTCCTTGACTCTGCCTGCCCCCTTCCATTTGGGTATATGGGGGTGGGGGCCCCTTCATTTTCCCTCTGGAGTGCTGCTGAGAACCTGACAGGTGACAAATTGCCCCACATTTAATGCTCAGTGCTGGAGAGCCCGGCCCTCCCAGGGCTCTAGCTCTGCTCCTTTACTTTTCAGCCCAGGAAGCTCCAACCTTCAGCCTTCAGAAGGCTCTCAGTCGCCATGGCTCAACTCCCAGGCTAGAGAGAATGAAGTAGGACGTGTAAAGGCCCTCGCTGGTGTTGCACTAAGTTGGCTTGTTCAGAACAGCTTCCCTGAAATCAAAGCCTTAATTATGGCTGCAGCATTGTGTGCAAACTTGTCCTCATGGAGTCTTTCCTTCCCCGTCTGTAAATAGGGACACGCTGCACTTCCCACTTCAGAGATGTCAGGTCAACAAGATGATGCCTGCTAAAGCAAGGCTTTGAGAAATAGCCCCCAATATGCAAACACGAGGTGCTGTTCTATTTAGTTTCAATGGAAGATCTCAAAATTGCATTTTCCAACCTGTTCGCAACACACCATTTGTTCATAAACCTCCACTCCCTATTCACATGAGGGAAGGAACACTAACAACTCCAGGAATATTTACACTGTTACCCGGCAGAAGCAATAAAACTGGCGGGGGATGGGGTGATAACGTTTAAATCCACTCTGGCTCTCAGTAAAACACTGTGGAGAGTCACGTGGTTTAAAAAAAATAAAAGACAAGGAGACAAGGAGGAAAAACCTCCCTCTCAAATATTTAGAATCAATAAATATGTTATGAAAATAATACGTTAGCCACGCAAGGGCTGCTTGTCTGCCAGAAGTCGCGTGATAGCTGGAGAACATGAAGGAAAACGGAAAAGTCTGTGAGCTTGGTGCCGCATCAGTGCCGTCTCACTGTCCATCATGGGCCCCTCCCCCTAGCTCCCTGTAGCCCCCAGTAACCAACCACACATCCTCCTTAAATATGTGGAAGAAAAACAGTTTGTGGAAACAGTTCCTTGAAACGAGGCAGAGATTCTGACTTCGTCGTCATCGAGTTGAGGGACCTCTCAGGGCCTCAGTTTTTCCATCTGCAAAATGGGTTGAAGTAGATCAGGATTTTTTTTTTTTTTCCTTTGTATTGATTTCTCTTCTATATTGTTAAAAGCAAATTGGTAAAACTCTAATATTAAACAACACGAAAAATAAAGAACAGAATTGTTTTGATCTGTAACATCAAAGTGAGGTGGGACCAGAGCAGAGCCATGGCCACCTGCTCCCGGCCACTTCACACCGTGGCATCGTCTCAGGACCCCAGAGTTCCAAACAAGACAGTCCCGAGCTGCTCTTCATAGGATATTTGGAGACCCCTTAACATTTAAAATTGCCTTTCTGCAATTCTACAGTTCTATGGACAATTCTGCGATTCTACAATGCATTGATTCTCCCATCCTTCTTAGGTCCTCTGGGACATGGGACCATACAAAGCTGTATGTGCAGACAAGCTCTGTCTAGGCCAGAGAGCACTTCTGATGATGTGGGGCCACAGCTGTGGACGTGCCTGGCATAGGCCCCGTGTCTGGCAGGGACTCCGGAGGAGCCTCCTCCATTTCCGGTGCCCAGCCTGGCCAGGGGCCCAACCTGCAGCCCCCAGCTGAGCCTCACCGGGAGTTCAGATCAACCCCCTCCCTAAGAGCTGTGCACTTCCCCCTGCGGCCTGTGCGTGTGCACATGTGCACACTCAAATGAGCATGTTTGCATGTGTGTGCACAGTCATGTGAGCACCGTGCATGGGGGGGGTGTGCACGTGCGCGCGTGTTAGGGGAACTCTGTCCTCATCAGCACCGTGCTGAGCCCATGCCCCCAGTCCCTGCAGAGTTGCCTGTTCACATTGGCCTCACCCACTAGGGCCTGAGGGGGTATGTGTGTACAGTGTTTTCAAATAACCTGGATAATTTTTTTTTTTTTTTAACAAAACTGTTTTCTTTACTGCTCTTCCCGGCCCACCTAGCACCAGCTGTGAGGAGAATCCCTTGTATGGTAAAGTGCTGCTGATCAAATTGCTCCCCCCCGGAGCTGAGCTATGCACTCACTCGTGCGTGTGCTCTTGCAACCTGCTCATCTTGCCCCTCCCTGCTCCTTCTCTGTGGCTGCATCTCCTGCCCTTACCCCTCCTCCTCCATCTCCTCCTTTCACCCCTCCTTCGGGCTCCTTTTCCCTCTCCCCACCTCCCTTTTCTTCCCACGCTCTCTCCTGTTCTCTACCTTTCCTTCTACCATCCCTTGACTGTCCCTACTCCTCTCCCACGTCCCTCCTTCCGGCTCCCGACAGCTCTCCACCTCCTCACTGGCTGTCTCCCCAGTGTCTGCACTTTTGGAGTCCAGGCTGTTCAGTGAGGTCCAATGAGAGGTCCCAGGCTTCTCTCCGGAGAGAGGCAGACACAGCCCGGTCCCGGTAAGCAGGCTCTGCTCTGCACAGCCACTTGTGCATTGAGGATCCCGCCATTCCCAGATATGGATACAGGCAGGGCAAGCCAAGCAAGGCGACACAGAAAAGTAAGGTAGTTCAAGAACTGTGAATCACTGGGAGGCACAGCACACTGAGGAGATGCTGATGGAGCCGCCAAACCCCCCTGAAGCTTGAGAAGGTGGTCACACATTAGAGGCGGCTTACAAACCTGGCCACAAAGTTTCACTTTGACCTATAGTTCTTTGCAGTCATTGGAGTGCTCGCAGCTTCAGTGCCACCGATTCAACTTACTTGATGTCGCAACACACAACTATGCAAACTTCAGGTCCAGCTTTACCAGGGCTCTGGCTCCATCATCTCTGGGATTATCTCAGGCAGCTTTCTGTCTATATGTCACTTGGTTCTATAGAAAAAACAGGTTTGTAAACAGCAGCTAGAGCCAAGGGTTTCCTTGTTCATTTCCAGCAAGAGAGAGAGTACAGCTTCCCATAGCTCCTGCCTCCTTCTTAGAGCGAGGAGAGTCTTGGCTAGAATTGGAACACAGGCCTCTCCCTGAACCAACCATGAGGCAAGGACAAAAGGTACGTCTGTGCACCCATCAGGCTCTCCCCCTGGGCTGAGGGCACCCCTGCAAATTCAAGCCACTACCTAAGGACATAGAGTGGGCGCCACATTGGGGAACGAATCACAACACTCCTACAGGAAGCTTGTCCAACCCTCAGCCCACGGGCTGCATGTGGCCCACGGCTTGACTGCAGCCCAGCATAAAGTCGTAAACTTCGTGAACCCTCTTAGTGCTAGCAACCTTCTGCCAGTGGTACTAGCGAGAAACACGAAGGGTCATTTAATAACGTATCACCTTAGGAAAAAAACATTATGAAGTTATTGTTTTAGCTATCCATATGCGGTTTTTTAGTTTTATATAAATTGAATTAGTTAATAATAACTAATTCTTTTACATTGTCTGAAAAAGAAATGTAATTGTTTCAGTCATACATCATACAAGAAAAAATATAATAAGTTATAGCGCTTTTAACCGTGGTCTACGTATGAGCCGATATATCAGCCCGCCGCACTGAATGGGTTAAAACATTATGAGTTTTGATTTGTGATTTCTTTTTTAGCTCATCAGCTATTGTTAGTGCATTTTATGTGTGGCTCAAGACAATTCTTCCAGTGTGGCCCAGGGAAGCCACAAGATTGGATATCCCTGATCTATAGCTTAAGGTCCCCCTAGGGGAATCTGGTGATGGGGCAGAAAGCACGGGAAGCTCTGGGCCAGCAAAAAGCCTCTTCTCAGAACAGCAATATTAGCTGAAGAGTTTAAGAAAAATGGTTACATTAACATGATCACAGGCATACTACCAGCTAGAACGCAAAATGCACATGCGGGTTTAAATTAAATCATGAGACTCTGAAGAAATGTTCTGCTTAATTAAGCAGCGTGCAGGTCAACTTACGCTTATCATGATTATTACTACCTTTCTAACATGTGGAAAATGTGCAATGTAATAAATACTTTCCAAATGAGAGAATGAATGAGTGAATGGACACATGATGGAGATGCACGATTTCAGGGGACTTCCAGGCCTGGGGGTACCGTCTCCTTTTCTCTGCTATGAGGGGTGTTTTGGCAGAAAAGTGTGAGAAACACAATACACAGAGGGACTGTCCAGGAAGTTATTTTTCTTCGTTTCTTAAATAGCAGCCTTCCTGTTAAAATACACCCTTTTACAGGGTACCACTCAGTGGTGTTTCATACAGTCACAGTGCTGTGACCGTCACCACTACCGGTTCTGGGCTCAAGAATGATTTCTTTGGACTTTTAGAGCCAGGTGTGGGGGGAGACATGCCCACAAAGATGCTATGAGCGGTAAGGGGCAGTCAGGGCCAGGCTAGAAGAATGTGTGTTTGGTACAAGCCTAGAGAACCACTAGATAGCTACTGCCAGGCTAACGGGAGCCCGGTGGAAGCCAGGGTTTTGGGGTGGTAACAGCAAAATCAAAATAAAAGGGGGACTCACATAAGAGAGGCTGGAGGGTTGCACATACAGGCTTGAGGGCCACCTGTGATGGGCAAAGAGACTGCAGGGCCGTGACACCTTTTTAAGCTAGCAGATTTCTGTTGCTCATATCCACCAGGCTGCAGCCAAGAGCAGTGGTGTGCGTCCATCTCTCCTACCTGGGGCAGAGATGCGAGGAACAGGGCTCCCCAGGTGCAGGCTACACGGAGATGCCAAGCTGGCACTGTCTGCCTAATTTTTCGGGGAACAGCACCCAGGTTGCCACAGGCCCCTGAGCTCAGGAGTTCTGGAACTTCCTGCAGTTGAGGCTGAGGGAGAGCAGTGAGAGCGGACATATCTAGTTGCATCTAATAGAATGGGCCTGGAGATAGAGTCCAGGAGTGTGCCTTTCTGGACATTCTCAACAAAGCAGGCTTGACAAGCCCAGACCAAACGGTGTCTTCAGTAAAAACCTGGGCGTGAAAGCAAACACCCAGCCCCGGCCCCATCTCCGTCTCCCACGAGTTTCCTTGGCGTTGCTCTAAAATATAGGGGCGAGACTAACTCAGAGCACTTTTATCTGAACACTTAGCCCTTTGAAAAAAAGTTGGGGATATGCTGAGTACTATATTAGCCTCCTGGAGATAGAAGCGCTCTGATTCGTATAGTTAAGGAAAGTGTTTAACTTTGGCTCAATTTAGGATTTTCTCAAATATTTGATGGGCAGCGGTGGGATGGGAAGCTCACATCACTTTTTGGCCCCACTTACAAATAGCTTCTAGGTGCCACAGTATTGAAAGTCTACCTTCAAGAGTTCATTGTGGCTTTTGGGCTCCCAGTCTCCCCATGAAAACATAAGTACTGTGAGGTGGAGTAACATTAAGCCATTATGAGCTGGCATTTTGGCCGGGACTTAATAGTTGGCTGGGCACACACTAGGCCCGGAGTGAAGGGTGGTGGGCAGGATAAGGTGGCAGGAGTTGGAAGAGGGGTTAGTAAGGGAAGAAGGAGACAGCAAAGACCTATACTTGTCATTTGGCAACTCAAAGTGCTTTTAAAGAGGGAGATGTCACATCAAACCATTTAAGGCTATGACCAAACAAAATAGGTAGAGACTTTTATACCCAGCGTGGGATTTTTCAGATGAGAAAAAATCTTAACTAAGCCCAGATTGCACAGAGAGTGAGAAGCAGGTCAGGTGGCCTCAGGCTCCCAGGCCGATGCTCTGTGGGCAGCACCAAGCCAACTGGACTCTTGAGGTTGCCCGCCCTGAGCACACAATGCCTGGCCCCCCAGCCTCATGCCAGTCCTGTTCCCAAGAATGGCTTCTCTGGACAGAGAATGGAGGTAAAGGGGAAAAGGAATATTTCCAGTGGTTGTTCTGACAGCTGCAGATTTCATGTTGAGTGGCATGCTGACCTCTAATTGTTTCCCAGGTAGCCTGAGACTGAGAGATCCATAAACCGCTTAGATAGTTACTGTCCCCTCCGGCATCCTTGGCTTTGGTTAGACAACGGTCCGATTCACGGCTCTGTGCACATTGTAGCAGATTTCTCAGGCAGAGTTTGATGGACAGTAATGCAGCTCAGAACCTGGCCGGGGCCGGAGAAATTCATGGAGAACTAGAGGACCAGACCAGGAGGGAACTCACAGGGTTGCTGGCCCAGCTTCCCCTTGTCCAACAGGGAGGACCGGAGACCAGGGAGGCCCACGGTGGCCACAAAGGCAGTGGGACACCATCCTCTTCCTTCTGTTGACCTTTTCACTTGACCAAGCTGCCTCTGTTTGGATTATTAATAGAAGGAGAGAGTTACAGCCATTTGCTTGACCTCTCCCCAGAGACCTTCTTAAAAGAAGGCTTGGATCAGCGGAAGCAACGGATTTGTAATTATAAAGGCTGGTTCCCGTATTGCCCTTCCTCTGCCCCTTAATAGCTGGCTGATCTTGGTCACAGCCCTTGCCCTTCTCACTGCACCTCGGTTTTCACAGTTGCACAATGGGAATGATAAGTATTGCTGTCTGAAAGGAGGACCGTGAGGGTGAAATGAGTTGTAAGCAAGTCCTCGCCCAGAGCCTGCACTAAATTAGTGAGGCTCTGGACTCATCCACAGACAGATAGCATCTCTGCTCAGTCCAGAGTCTGACACTTAAGTCGGGAACAGGCTGACCTGGGCTGAACCTGAATTTGATTTATAACAAGACTCCTGGGACTGTGTTGACTCCCCCACTGGCTGCCGGGGCCTGGTGGGAGGGACAGAATGTGGAGCTCCTGGGAGTCCCCAGCTGGACCCCAAGCTTGGCGCAGGTGCTCGTAAACATTTGCGGAACGAACACATGCACACGGCGGTGTCTGGTTAACGTGGCGAGGTGGCATTTGGTCCATGGGATGCTGTTACATGAGAGGACAGTGGGTGGGGAATCACCCAGACAAACACACACACACACACACAGCCAAGAAGCCAGTCAGTATTGGCCTCATATGTTTTATCCAGTGACTGACCATGTCTGCCTTCTCGTATCCATGCAATGTTAGGGCTGGACTCCCCTGAGGGCCCAGATCCTTGTCCTAACCCTGTCCTGCCCCTGCTGCAGTGTGTTTCAGCAGAAAGATCTAGGAGCCGTAGACTGCAGTTGGGTCTCAACCTGGCACTAACTAGCTGTGTGATTCTGAGCAACTCATCTCACCCTCTGGGCTTCAGTTTTACCATCTGTGAAAATGGAGAGATGGAGCTACCCAACTTCTCTGTCTAATGGGGTCTCTGTGAGGCCCAGACCAGGGATGGAATGTGGAGCTCCTGGGAGTCTCATAAACCATGAGATACTGAAAGGCATGGGCGATCCTGGCACCCAATGCCTTTCAAATATTTATTCCAGTAGATGAATATATATATATATATATATATATATATATATATATATATATATATATATATATATATAGTCAGAACCCCAATGTACAGGAGAGAAGACCTGAGCAGCCCAGGCTGACTGGAAAGACAGGTGGTCTTCAGGCCTCTTCTTCTCGTTGAATCAGTGCTTAGAGAACTGCCTCAGTGCAGAGGGGAGACAAGGCCCCAGCTCAAGTCCTAGGCTCTCCGCAGAACCCAAATCCTAGGAAGGCTGGAAGCTCCCAGGGCACGAACAAGGAGGCAGGCAAACACCACTCCTGTGGTGCTGGTTCTGAGGGCCCATCTGCCACCTGAGGCCCCTGGGAGCTGCTGCGTTTCCAGGCAACCAGTGCAGCACGGCCCAGAGCTCCCCATTAGCACCTCGCAGCTGTCCTCATAGCCAAAATGGGTTCAGAAAAGACTGCCCGGCTGGCAGGTAGGAACAAAGGGATTAGGCCTCATTTAACAGACAGTGTCCCTTCCATTTGCATGTCATTAAGTTGCAGGCCAGTTAGCAGAGGGGGACACATAGCTTCAGATTCCCTGCCAAGCTGGGGCAGAGAGGCTCTGGGGCTTCATTTGCATTTTGGACACCTGCCCTGAGCCCTAGGAACGGATCTGAAAAAGAGGGTTTTCTTAAAGAGATGACTGGGAGTCTGGGAGAGATGGGGGATGTGCTTCCTCATCTCAGCAGTGACCCCAGCTTCTGCCTCCAAACCATGACACACACTGGAAGAGACCCTTTTTTGAGACAGAAAGGGCTTTATTGCTCAGAGAGTTTAAACTTGGCAGCACATAATGGCTAGGGAGAGGACAAGTAAATTCTAACAACCCATGCTTATCTGGGCTCCCCTCAGCCAGCATCCCCATCACACACACACACACACACACACACAGAGCCAAAAAAAAAAGGAAGAAAGAAACACACTCCTCTCTGAGGTCTCCTGGGGTGGTCCTGATTGACAGGACACTAAATGCAAGAGGTTTCCTGTGATAGAGAAAGAGATTTTCTTGAAGCATTCAACTCCTGACCTTTAAGAGCTCAGGAAGCAAAATGATTTTCAGTCACTGGGGTCTGAGTGAAAGGTATGTGAATTGATCGACAGCCGGGCTAAGGCCTCCTGAGGTCTCAATGTTATGTCATTAAAACCTTACAATCGAGTTATCCTAATGTATTCCAGCAGCCATGAAAACCTGACAATCGAGTTCACCTCTATTTCAGAGGCGATTAGTAAATAGACTCTGGTAACTATTGTTGCTGCCTCTCACGTGTCTTCCTCTGTCTCCCTTTATTTTCTATAGATACCTACCCCTCTGGCCATAAGGGGAGTATGCGGAGAGGCCCATGTAGTCCAATCGCCCCGTGCCCTGGCAACTGTGGTTGGCTTAGGAGCACACCTGACCCAGCTGAGCCAATCACAGTGTTCCCTGGGTTGATCTCTTTTTGCTGAGGGGCCTGAGGTGGGGGAGTGAATGTGGGCTGATGGTCGTCATTTTCCTTGCCACATGTGGCCTGTCTGCAGAAATAGTCCAACACGACTAGCAGAGAGGAGAGAAGGATAGTGCAAAAGAGGTTTGATTCCTAAAGCTCCTTCTTCAGTTCAATGGAGGTACCCTCCCAGCTTTCCTAGCTCCATGAGCCTTAAAACTCCTCTTCTGTTTAAGTCACCCCAGGGTCAGTTCTGTTGCTTGCAACCAAAATCCTGCCATGTGGTGAGAGCTGATATTTTCGAAGTCCAATTGTTTGGGGCTTGAGAGGGACTTTTGCTTCTTCCCCAACGTCTAGAAAATGGTCTGGTACATAGTTCCTCTGCCCACCTCCCTCGTGGGCGGTATGGTCTTATCACGCAGCACCTCTGCTATCTCCTGACTTCCAGACCTGTCCTTCTGACTCCCTCATAACTTCAATCTGTGTGTGGCCACTATGGCCCACTTTTCCTTCCTAGCCTCCACCATCAACTGCTCTGTTCTCTCCATGTTTCTTAGCACCCTGTCCAAGTATCGTTCCCAGGTCAGAGAGAAACAGAACCCAACTGGCTCAGTTCATCCTTTCCATACCAGGCCACCTCATAGGTTAATGGTGTCCCTGCCTGAGCCAATCGGCTGAGAAGATGGAATAGGGTGTCACACGGTATAAAACATGGCCACTGCATCATGTAGTTCGTGTTTTAGTGGGCCATCCCTGAGGGGCTGCCGTGGTTGGACCTCTAGTCTGCGTGATCACATTTCATATCTTTTCCTATCAATTTCATTTCTCCCAAACCCCAGACAGTTGTCCTTTGAGACTATCAGCTCCCACTGCATGGCAGGATTTCGGTTGCAAGCAAAAGAACTGCACCTTGGGTGAATTAAACCAAAGTAGAGGTCACCCATGAACCAAATTTTCCCTCATAGGCCCCACAGAGTGTCTAACATAGAACCTCTCGTTCAGACTAGGCTGGAGGACGCCAGGGACAATCTCCACTTCCCCTTTCCTTGTTCCAGAAACATGATCGAAGGCACAGGATTTGTAGCTGGCAGTGGGAACCCTTCCCCCATCCAGGGAGCGTTCTCCCAGGTGCCTCTCTGGTGTATTTCTTGCTTGAATTGCAAATGGAGTAGCTGCATAAACCCTACATAACTCAGAGCCCCATGTTGGCAGTATCTTATTTTTCAATTTCTTTTTTTTTTTTTAATTGAATGAACATATTTTATGCAAGCCGTTCTACCTTGGTGAAGGCTGTTCCCCTGTGATTCATCAGAGTAATAACTAGAAACACCATTATTTGGCTCCATCCTCCTGCTGAGAACATCACATAACTGAGAAATGTTCATGCATCTCACAGAGTTATGGGGAGAGAGAAAGGGGGGCAGCAGGAGGAGGAGAAGAGGGAGGCAGGAACAAACAAATGACTGTGTGCACACACACAGGTAGGCATCCAGAGCCATGCGGACACACTGAGAGGAAAACACAGACATACACATGGTTGTTGAGCACACATCCATGCTGGGAAGCACACACGCTTCTCTACTTAGATGTCTTGCACTTAAAAAAAAAAAAAAGAAAGAACAAAAAAAAAAATAATGAACTCATAGAACTTGAAAGCGAAAAGGAGTGTTGCTCATTTAACATATCAGGGAAAAAAAGCTCAGAAACGTAGCAGAAACCTCTACATAATCCATTTGCAGACACCCATGTCCCAAGGTTTCTGCCTAGAAATATATAAATCAACTAGTGTTCGATGTGGAGCATATCTGTATGTTTATTGAACTCTTGTTCCTGAGTTAATGATTTTCAGACGTCCTCTTCATTTTGACCTATGGTATGACTGAAATATTATTGCTATTGGTTTTGGGTTTTTTGTTGTTATTTGTTTTGTTTGTTTTTTAATGACTTTGGGTAGGATAGCTGAGCACCTGGAAATACTTTCTTTCCTTTTTTATTTTTTTTAAGATTTTATTTTATTGTTTGAGATAAGGTATGAGAGAAAAGGAAAAAGTGAGAAGAGGGGAAGGCCCAGAGCAGCCTCCATAGTCGGACATCATTAGTTGGGACATAGTTTCATTCCACACAGGTGGATGTGAGGTCGGGAAGGGCAAGAATAGAACCCAGGACCTCTCACATGGCAGGCGAGAACCTTCACCACCTTCCTGGCAGTAACCAATTGTGCTGCAGTTCAGCATATGGCTTTGCATGGGCCGGGGCCAGGCATCGAACCCCAGACCTTGTGATTGTGAGGCAAGAGCTCAACCCCTGAGCTATCCTGGCTTCCTTGGAAATATTTTCAAAAGGACTGAGAAGCCTCACAAGTAAGTTTTACGAACTCAAGCATGGTCTGTGGGGCTGTGTGAAAGAAGACTTTTAAAGTTAAATAAGTCAATCTTTCAACTTGGGTTTTTCATTCTATCTTTCCTTTTTCTTTCTATCTGACTCTTATTTAGAATTCTAATTTGGCAGGTTTGTTTTTTTGTGTTTTTTTTCCTGAACTCTTCGAAGACATTCCTTTTGTTTGTTTCTCTTTATTTTCATAGTTGCTACTGAAAGTTGTTATTGCTTCTCTACTTTCTAATTGTCATGCCTTTGTAAGAATCTATCTTTTCTCTGTTACCTCTCTTAAGACTTCTTCTTTGCCTCTGGTGATCTGCAGTTTTAGTACAAGTGGTAGTATTCAAGGGGTGGGCTTATTTTCATTTATCTTAATTGGGACTGTCTGGGATTCCCCAGTTTGAGGTTTAATGTTTATCAGTATTCTAAAAGACTATTAACCATTATATTGTGTAGTATTGTCCCTCTCTCACGTCTCTATTCTTCTTCTGTAATTCCCTTTAGGTGTATGCAGGGCTTCTTATCCAGTCCTCCATATCTCTTAACTACTCTTTCATATCTTTATCTCTTTAACTCTCTGCATGCTTAGTATTTCCTTAGATACATTTTCAAGTTCATTAATCTTCTGTTTAATTGTGTGTAATCCAGTCTTTAACTCGTCTACTTGATTTTTATATCAATGACTGTGTATTTTCATTTCTAGTAATTCTATCAGGGCCTTTTTGCAATGTGTAAGCTATTTCCTCATGTCATTATGCTTTTTTCTTATGTTACTGATTTACCCTTTTACATATTTTTCATTTCAAGCCTAGTAGTTCTCCTACCTGGAGGTTTTGTGAGTGGAAGGTGTGAAGGTCTAACATTGCTCTTTGTTGAGTCTTCTGACTCTCACTCAAAGTGGATAGATTCCGTGTGTGTGTTGTTATGTAGGATTATAAAGCTACTTTCAATGGAGCTTTATTTATGCAGAATACTTTGGGTTGATGGTATGTTGCCAAAGAGTCTGAGTTTGCTTTTATCCAATCTCCCAGGAGCATCCCATCCATCCTAGCATCATTATATGATAATTTATGGACTTGGGCATTCCCACACCATGAAGATAGTACCATGACATACCCCGATCCCTCGCAAGACAGAGACTTGCATGATAAATTATCAGGGGGAGGCTCCACTCACTTCAGAGCTCAAGCCAAGGCACTAGCTTTACTATTTCCTGCCGGGGTAAGATGCTTTACTGGTTTGCCCTCTTGCTCCAAGCACAACGCTGAAGGATCCCATCCTTATGCAGGGTTCTCATTTCAAACTCAGCTCGGGCTCAAAGCCTTGTCTCCTGCTCCCTGTGCAGAGTGTTATAGAAATGACATTGCCCTTCATAGGCCCCCCTCACCCTAAGGCAGCTTCAACTTCCATTTGTATGTCCAATGCTCTAATTTTGGTCTCATCTTTATTTTGAACTCCTTGCTATTCCTCATATATTTTACAAGCCCGGTGAGGCATCTTATACATAGTTGTTATAATTCATATGTAATTTTAAAAATGTTTAGCGAGAAGGAGTTTAGATTATCTAGGTAAGCATGACCAGAAAGAGCACACTCTGCTTTCTTCCACGTTAGCTTCATTCCCGAAGCAGCTTGCTCTGTGTGGTGACATCAGGAGCCTCTAGCCATTGTAGGCTTACATGGGCCTTAGAGACAGAGACGAGGACAGAACGGCTTATTCCTCAGAGACATGCCCATCTCTGAACCAATCATGACTCGGCCATCCTTCAAGGGAAAGATTGGCATAGGCCCACCCAAACCACATGAATGCCAGCAATAGGAAAAGAAAAAACAGGTGCTTGAGAAGCAAAAACAACTGGTGTCCACCACAGTCACTTAGTGTACAAAGTGGCATCTTACATAATTCCTATCCTGTGTGCTAAGGTTTGTAATCATCTCTCCCCTTCACACAGCTCCTGAAAAGCAAAGCGGCACTGGAGTATTGGTCAC
>PVKE010024481.1:0-23772 GCA_004027555.1 Craseonycteris thonglongyai | reverse complement strand
CTTTTAAATTAATGAAACAATATGATTCCTCCCAGTCTGTGTTAAAATTATAGGTTCGTTTTCTCTTATTTGGTCCACTCATTTTAGGACTAAAAAAATAAAAATAAAAATAGTTATAGAACTACAATATCATATCCAATTGCCAGCATAATAATAGATTACCTACCTTGCTTTTAGTTCATTTAAAATCGAATCTATCAAAACACTGTGATCCTAGCTAACCGTCACGACCCGATCAGTCCAGCAACCGCAATCAAAACGGCAACGTGGCGCCTCCCGGTTGGGGGGAGGAGAGTGTAAAGAGCGCAGCGGCTACACAAGACGCGACGTGTACAAAGGCGACAGCTAGGGAAACACTTATACATACGATATCGCAAACATACCAACAGATATAATAAACCTGTGTAGATACTCAAACAATATTTTAAAATTCTAACAAATGTATAGAAATAAATTATAGTTTTATTTAGTGTTTATGAAAAACTTCTGATGCCGTCAAATAATGGTGGGCACACACAAATCGGGCGCCCGCGGGCATGGGGTTGGGAATCCCTGCTCTAATATATATATTTTGAACATTATTTAAATTACAGATTTGTTTGATTCGTAGGACATGGCTTTTTTGGCCCAATTTCTATATCATAGCCATAGAAAACTGATATATTCTTTGAGGATCATGAACAAGTAAAGCATTGGAAATATTGAAGACAAGTGAAAATATTTAGGAAAAAGTACTATTGAAGATGGATTTTTTTTAAGTTGTGATAAAATTTAACAGTAGAGGTGGATGGGAGAGGTGAGACCTTACAGGCTTGGAAGTTAACCAAACCAGGGTTTGATTTTGGTTCTGATACTCAACCTCCCTAAGTGTGATTCTAAACTATAAAGTATTCATAGGTATAATAACACTTATTACTTAGGGTTGTCATGAAAATCAAGTAAGATAAGGAATATGAAGTTTTATACTAGTATCCAGCACATAGTAAACGCACAATAAACAACTATTATCACTGTTTACTAGTTATGAAACTGCATGCATAGATCAATACCATGATAAAATTCTAAATATGAAAAATAACTTAGAAATTATTCAGTTCAAGCTCTGACTTACTAGTTAAGGAAATATTTGCAAATGTTTCTGTCCTTTATTGAAAAATATACTGTACTTCTATTTTAAAGAATATGATTGATTCACCTCTGAAAGTCTGACAGAGGTTGTGTCTATAAGAGATACTTAGATCAGGGTTGTTCAATCTTTTGGCTTCCCTGGGCAACATTGGAAGAAGAATTGTCTTGAGCCACACATAAAATACACTAACACTACTGATAGCTGAAAATCGCAAAAATATCTTATACTGTTTTAAGTAAGTTTACAAATTTGTGTTGGGCTCCATTCAAAGCCTGTTTGGATTTGACATTGCATATTTTTGTTAACATGGTTGTTGGAACTGATCACTGTGGAAGAAAAATTCAATCCAATAGTGGAACATTTTAGCAAACCAAAGTTAATATGGATGTTCTGTTTTCCGATGACCACTTTACAAATCTATATGGTTCTTAGAGGGAACTTTGATCACAGATAATCTACCACAAATATCTGGAGCTACTAATTTCTCACCCCAAAGACTTAATATTCCTGTGGGAATTTCCATTATGATCATCATAGTAGCATTCTGTATTAGGGAGCAAGTTGGACATGGAAGTAAGAACAGAACTTGAGTTTTAGTTTGGAAAATGGCAGTATATTTGTCTCTTTTTTTAAACCAATATTTTATTTAAAAGATACACATACTCATCTTAAAAAATAAACAAAAATAAAAATCACCAAAAACATAAGGTGAAAAGTGCAAATCTCTTGCTACCCGTCCCTCTGACACCCTGATTTTACTTCTGTTATTTAATGACCCAAAAGCAATTCAGCATCCTTGAACAGCTTTTATTTTCTGTTTATCGCCTGCTTCTCTTTTACACAAATGCGACTATTTAATGCATTCTAAGGTGTAATAAGTCGTTTTACAATCAGAGTTACTCTTTTCTGAACAAGTTATAACTATACTTCATTAAAAAAAAAAAGGCTGAGTTTTATGGTGGAGCCACAATTTATTTAAGCAATCCTTGTATGCATATCTTTGTGCACTTGTGAAGGTACTTCTGTAAGACTACTCATTTCCAGCAATGAAATTTCTGGGCCAAAAGGCATGAGCTTTCTTAATTTGATAAGCACTGCCACATTACCTATCAAGCACACATCTCATCTTTCATCATAATTGATATAATTGAGCACTGAAGTTCTCAAAATCCTCTGGGTAGTACTCGGGTCATTTGCTTATGAAAGTTGAGTATTCACTTAAATTCTGTTTCTGAGTTTTCAGATTTTCTTCCTGAGTCATTCACAGTCATCAAGAGGACTCCTTTACTTGCTGTGATGTATATTTCCTAAAAAGGAAATTTATTCTTTTAAATGCTCAATCCTATAGATTCAACAAAAAAAACCCCACCATTCTCAACTTTTTACTATCCAAGACATAGAACCAGACTAATTTTGTCAAAAAACCAAGGTGTTTTGATATAATAATTTTATACCTTAGAAAATATCACTCTGAAGTTGTTATACAGCAATATTGTGGTTAAAGAAACAATTTTTCCTAACTGGATTTATTTTCTGCCTAGGAAACGTCAAGACAACCATGCCCATGAGAACTCTAAACCATTCAGGTAACCATTACATTTTTAAACTGTCCCAAAAATATGTCTTGTTTTCCATATTATGAAAGTTTATATATTTTTTTAATATTCACTTTTCTTTCTTTTCCGAAGTTCTATAAACAACTTTGATTCTGATAGCCTTAGTCTAGTTCTACTAAGCACTGCCTTTAAGCTATAATATATAGCTATATTGTACATTATGTTATGTATTTAGATATGTTTACATATAATATGTATATAATTGTGTTATATATGTATAAATATATATTTTGTATTAACCTATAAAATATATCTACATAGGACATTTGAGCATGCAAGTCATAAAATTTGAGTAGAAATAGCTCTAAATTTATTTTAATGGGGTTTTAAAATTTTATAATTTTATAAAAATATTTATCAAAAGTTTTTCTTTAAATTCTTTTGTAACCAAGATTAAGATGTATCTAAAAGGATGACCACAATTCCAGCATTGAAGAGACTTATGCTTATGATTTAATGCTAAGTTTGATATTAATATACTTAAATTGTGGAATTAATATAACAGCTATAAAAAGAATTCTTTGTAATAAAAACAATTTATCTAATTTTAGGTTGGTTATTTCAGATTGGTTTTGGTTGCTTGATAACTGTTATGACAATCTCTTTGTATTTCTTTTCTTTTTTTTCAGATCATTTTCTCTTAGTGAAACTAGCAATTGGACTTTGCTGTAGTTGATGGGCAAAATTTTTCCTATACTATTCATCATCCCAATTTCACCCTAGTTGAAAACATTCAAATGCCATAAGGAACCTTAGAGATTTGCGGTTAGCTTTTGGATGGATATTTTTGCAATGGAGAGAACTGTGTTATAGCCCTGGTCTAAAGGACATTGCCATTGCCCATAGACTACGAGGTGGGTTCCTGTGAGAAGGGGCACTCAGCAAATTTGCGGACACCCTGGAACATGGAAACAAGCAAGCTTTGAAAAGCACAGCTGTGGAGACTGTCCATGAGTCTGTATGACTTTGAAGCCAACTAGCACTTAAGACCTTGTTTAACAAAATGGACACTGGGGACACAGCTCTAGGACAAAAAGCTACCTCAAGGTCTGGAGAAACTGATCAAGCATCAGGTAGATGGAGACAGGAACAATCAGCTGCTGTTAAGATGAGCAGTTTTGGCAGCCAAGAAGGACAGCGGCAACCACAAATCGATCCAGAGCGCATTGGAAACTCAGCATCAGCACAACTCTTCGGTTCTGGCACACTGGCCTCCCCTAGCGAAGTGGCACAGCCAGTCACAGAGAAGCAATACCCACTACACCGTCCGAGTCCGTATTCATGCCAACACTCACTCTCGTTCCCTCAGCCCTCATTGCCACAGGGGGTCATGCACAGCAACAAGCCACATCAGAGCCTCGAAGGCCCGCCGTGGCTTTTCCCCGGCCCTTTGGCATCTATGGCCTCTGAGGACTTATTCCCATTTCCTATCCATGGCCACAGTGGTGGTTATTCCAGGAAAAAGATTTCAAGTCTGAATCCTGCTTTTAGCCAATATTCCCAGAAAAGTCTCGAACAGTCAGAAGATGCTCACAAGAAAGAGCACAAACCCAAGAAGCCCGGCAAGTATATTTGCCCTTACTGCAGCAGGGCATGTGCCAAACCGAGCGTGCTGAAAAAACACATCAGGTCCCACACTGGGGAGCGGCCATATCCATGCATACCTTGTGGTTTCTCTTTCAAGACCAAGAGCAATTTGTACAAGCACAGGAAGTCCCATGCCCATGCCATTAAGGCAGGATTAGTCCCTTTCACAGAGTCAGCTGTCGCTAAATTGGACCTAGAGGCTGGTTTTATTGACGTAGAAGCAGAAATACATTCAGATGGTGAACAGAGTACAGACACAGATGAAGAGAGTTCTCTGTTTGCTGAGACTTCTGACAAAATGAGTCCCGGTCCCCCAGTCCCCTTGGAGATTGCCAGCAGAGGGGGCTATCATAGGTCATTGGAAGAGTCTTTGGGAGGTCCAATGAAGGTGCCCATTTTGATTTTCCCCAAAAGTGGGATTCCTTTACCTAACGAAAGCTCTCAGTATATTGGCTCTGAGATGCTGCCCAGCCCGTCTTTAAGTACTAATAAGGCTGATGACTCTCACACAGTGAAACAGAAACTTGCACTAAGACTGTCAGAGAAGAAAGGACAAGATTCTGAGCCCTCTCTGAACCTTCTGAGCCCGCACAGTAAAGGAAGCACTGACTCGGGTTACTTTTCTCGCTCAGAAAGTGCAGAGCAGCAAATAAGCCCTCCAAACACAAATGCAAAGTCTTACGAAGAGATCATCTTCGGAAAATACTGTCGGCTTAGCCCCAGAAACACCCTCAGTGTTACAACTGCAAATCAGGAGCGCGCCACAATGGGAAGGAAGGGTATGATGGAATCATTACCTCACGTAAACACCAGGTTGGATGTCAAGATGTTTGAAGATCCTGTTTCCCAGCTGATCCCAAGCAAAGGAGAACTCGACCCCAGTCAGACCAGCATGCTGAAATCCACGAAATTCAACAGCGAGTCCAGGCAATGCCAGGCTATTCCACCGTCCATCAGGAATGAAGGAAAACTTTATCCTGCACACTTCCAAGGCAGCAACCCAGTCCTCTTAGAAGCTCCTGTGGACTCTTCACCCCTTATTCGAAGCAATTCAATGCCAACTTCTTCAGCAACTAACTTAAGCATTCCTCCTGCTTTGAGAGGAAGTCACTCGTTTGATGAGCGGATGACTGGTTCCGATGATGTGTTCTATCCAGGGACTGTAGGAATTCCCCCTCAGCGCATGTTAAGAAGACAAGCAGCGTTTGAGCTGCCCTCCGTACAGGAGGGCCACGTAGAAGCAGAGCCCCACGGCAGGATGTTAAAGAGCATCTCAGGTTCATCCTTGAAGGAAAAGAAACTGATTCCTGGGGAAAGAGTGGGATATGACTATGATGTCAGCCGGAAGCCCTACAAGAAGTGGGAAGACTCGGAGACGTCAAAGCAAAGCTACAGGGACATTTCCTGCTTGAGCTCTTTAAAACATGGCGGGGAGCATTTTGTGGATCCCTCAGTGCCATTGCAGGGAGTGCCAACCATGTTTGGAACTACATGTGAAACTAGAAAACGCCGGAAAGAGAAGAGTGTGGGAGATGAGGAGGACACCCCCATGATTTGCAGTGCTCCCATGGGTGCAATGACTTCAGATCACGACCCCAAATTGCAGATGCAGGAAGGTGTAAGAAGTGGCTTCGCCATGGCTGGGCATGAGAACCTTTCTCACAGTCACTCTGAGCGCTTTGACCCCTGCCGACCCCAACTGCCATCTGGAAGTCCATCACTTGGGTCAGAGGAATCACCTTCAGCCACTGATTCAGACAAGACGTCAGACCTAGGGGGCAGAAAACCTCCAGGAAATGTGATTTCTGTGATTCAGCACACAAACTCGCTGAGCCGACCCAATTCCTTTGAAAGGTCTGAGTCATCTGAACTGGCAGCCAGTGCCCAGGATAAGGCCTCTTCACCTTCTGAGACCTGTGACAGTGAGATTTCAGAAGCCCCTGTGAGTCCAGAGTGGGCTCCCCCGGGGGAGAGCACAGAAAGTGGGGGGAGACCATCCCCTTCTCAGCAAGTTCAACAGCAGTCATACCACACACAGCCCAGGCTGGTTCGTCAGCACAACATCCAGGTTCCTGAGATCCGGGTGACTGAGGAGCCTGATAAACCAGACAAGGAGAAAGAAGCCCCAAGCAAAGAGCCGGAGAAGCCCACAGAGGAGTTCCAGTGGCCCCAGAGGAGTGAGACCCTGTCCCAGCTCCCAGCTGAGAAGCTGCCACCCAAGAAGAAGCGCCTGCGCCTTGCAGATATGGAGCACTCGTCAGGGGAGTCCAGCTTTGAGTCCACAGGCACAGGCCTGTCTCGAAGCCCCAGCCAGGAAAGCAACTTGTCCCACAGCTCCAGCTTCTCAATGTCTTTCGAAAGAGAGGAAACCAGCAAGCTTGCTGCACCTGGTAAGCCAGATGAGTTCGGGAAGCACTCCGAGTTTCTGACTGTCCCTGCCGGTTCATACTCCCTGTCTGTCCCAGGCCACCACCACCAGAAAGAAATGCGACGCTGCTCATCCGAGCAGATGCCTTGCCCTCACCCAACGGAAGTCCCAGAAATTCGGAGCAAATCATTTGATTATGGGAATCTGTCCCATGCTCCGGTGGCAGGGGCATCTGCTTCCACTTTATCCCCATCACGGGAGAGGAAGAAATGCTTTCTGGTGCGCCAGGCTTCCTTCAGTGGCTCTCCTGAGATCGCGCAGGGCGAGGCCGGAACGGAGCTGAGTTTAAAGCAGGAGCAGCTAGAACACCTGCACGCTGGCCTCAGATCCACGTGGCACCATGTGACGTCCTCTGTGCTGCCTGCTCTCCAGGCAGAGGACCTGGGGAAGCAGGTCGTGGGTCCTTGTGCCCAGCTGAGCTCTGGGCCGCTGCACCTGGCCCAACAACAGATCATGCACGTGGACAGCCAGGAATCTCTGAGAAATCCCTTGATACCACCGACGTCCTATCTTACGAGCAAGCACTTGTCTGAACAACCACATTTGTTTCCACATCAAGAGACGATTCCATTTTCTCCAATCCAGAACGCCTTGCTTCAGTTTCAGTATCCTACTGTCTGTATGGTTCACTTGCCAGCTCAGCAGCCTCCCTGGTGGCAGGCCCATTTCCCGCACCCCCTTGTGCCACATCCTCAGAAGAGCTACGGCAAGCCTTCTTTCCAGGCAGAAATTCATCCTAGCTATCCCTTAGAGCATGTGGCAGAGCACACTGGAAAGAAAGCCACGGATTACGCACACCCAAAAGAGCAGACTTACCCGTGTTATTCAGGAACATCAGGGCTACACTCAAAGAACCTTCTTCCAAAGTTTCCGTCGGACCAGAGCACCGAATCACCTGATACTGCACCCGAGCATCTTCAGGAAGATTTCACCTTGGCGAACACTGGGCCTGTACAGTCCTTACCGGGAACAGTAGTTCCGGTTCGGATCCAGACCCATGTCCCATCTTACGGGAGTGTCATGTACACAAGCATTTCTCAGATACTTGGGCAGAACAGTCCTGCAATTGTCATATGCAAAGTCGATGAGAATATGACTCAAAGAACACTGGTAACCAGCGCGGCCATGCAAGGGATAGGGTTTAACATCGCGCAGGTGTTGGGGCAGCATGGCGGCTTGGACAAATACCCCATCTGGAAAGTACCTCAGACCTTACCCCTTGGCTTAGAATCCTCCATTCCCTTATGCTTACCTTCCACCTCCGACAGCGTTGCCACCCTGGGAGGTAGCAAGCGTATGCTTTCCCCAGCCAGCAGCTTAGAACTCTTCATGGAAACAAAGCAGCAGAAAAGGGTCAAGGAAGAAAAGATGTATGGACAGATTGTGGAGGAGCTTAGTGCTGTGGAGCTAACCAACTCCGATATCAAAAAGGATCTCTCCCGCCCACAGAAACCCCAGCTGGTTCGACAAGGCTGTGCCTCTGAGCCAAAGGATGGCTCGCATTCGGGGTCATCTTCCTTCTCCTCACTGTTCCCCTGCTCATCTCAAGACCATCCAGCTACCAGCATGCCCTTGAGGGAGCCATTCCCGCCCAGCTCCAGGGCGCCCTCTCTGGGGCAGAAGTCCAGTGGGCCTTCTGAAAGCAGGGAGTCTTCGGATGAATTAGATATCGACGAGACAGCCTCAGATATGAGCATGAGCCCACAGAGTTCCTCATTGCCACAGGGGGACAGTCAGCCTGAAGAGCGAGGGAGGGGCCCAAAGCTGCCAGTTGGCATGCTGGTCCACATGGCCTCCGGGCCCAGCGGCAAAGTGGCAAACTCAACACTTCTTTTCACGGATGAGGCAGATTTCCAGCAGATTCTTCAGTTCCCTAGTCTGCGGACAACAACTACTGTGAGTTGGTGCTTCTTGAATTATACAAAACCCAATTACGTGCAACAGGCCACCTTCAGATCCTCGGTTTATGCTTCATGGTGCATTAGTTCCTGTAACCCAAACCCATCAGGATTGAACACCAAGACCACTCTGGCTCTCCTGAGGTCTAAGCAAAAAATCACTGCAGAAATTTATACTCTGGCTGCCATGCACAGGCCTGGAACGGGCAAGCTCACATCGTCCAGCGCTTGGAAGCAGTTCACACAGGTAAGGCATGTTGTTCCGAAAGCGTTCTATATTGTGGATTTGGCGGCTGAGCAGAATACATAGTGAAGGATGTAAGCTCTAAAAATGCAAGTGTAATGAAGGTGAGAGCTGGGAGAGTTCTCCACAGCACTGGTCCTACTCATAGATGAGAGAAGCCGTGGGTGTGTAGTTATGAAGGGTCTCAGGAAAGTCTTGACCACAGAATAGCCCTTCTACCCAGGCGCCATGAAATTCTACCTCAGGGACCAATTCCTTTGGGTTTTTCTTACTTCTGACCTATGTTAATGACGTAGCAGACTGACTTTCTTTTTGATGTGAGGAATTCAGGAAACTGTGCAATGGGGACGTGGAACACGGAGTGGATGCTGAAAGGACAGGTCGGGCAGGGGCTGTGCAGGGTGTCAGCACTGAATTTTGCAAACTTTGGAGGATTTATTCCCTTTGACAATACTTCTTACTAAAATGTATTTTCTATAGATCGCTCTAAAAACTAATTTTTCCTAGGGATTAGCTGGGTTTTTTAAAAATGAACAATTAATGCCTTACATGTAAACTTACGAAAATATTAATAAGGGGCACTTTGGAATTTAGGCTAAGTTATTAAAGAAGCAAATGGAGTATTAAAAAACATAGTTTACTTATTTCTGTCACCATTTCTCATCAATAATTTGTGAAAATATTTTCTTGATAAAGATGGCTTTAATTGCTACTTCAGAATATAGAACATGTTTTTAAAGTTTTTATTAGTGTTGCACAGTATGTTAAAGGAACCTTTTTCTTTAACAAAATGTTGAATTTATTTAGTAGATGCTGTCATTCTTTCCTGATTTTATCCCTGTTGTCCCTTATTTTATGTAGCCTGTGGCCTTTTAGCATGGAATTTAGGCTACTTTTCAGAGATCACAGAAGAGCTGGATATGTGGGCTTCCCTCTTGTTTTAGAGAAAGCATATAACATGATTCTCTCTTTTTGTCCTACAGATGAAACCTGATACATCCTTTTTATTTGGCAGCAAATTAGAAAGGAAACTAGTGGGGAATATCTTAAAGGAAAGAGGGAAAGGAGATAATCATGGCGATAAAGATATTGGATCCAAACACACTGAGCCAATCCGAATTAAAATCTTTGAAGGAGGGTAAGGCAACATAAGTGCAAATGTAAACTACTCAGTTTTAAGTCAGAGCAAATGGTACTGAATGTCTGTATAGAAAAAAAAAAAGTGGTCTCTACTCAGGTTAAAAGTGTAAAACAAATTACTTTTCTATTCGCGTTCCTGAAGTGCAACTGGTAATAGATAATGAGTTCATCTTGCTTTCATGTCATGCTTTTAATGAAAATATCCCTGTTGTGTATTTTTTGAACCTCTGCTTTAGATTTTTCATGCCTCTAATTTAGTATGAAATCAACCAAGTTGGTGGAATCTTAAATGTTTGTTTATTCTTTGATATTATTTTTAATGGGTATTTGTTGTGTTATTAATGGACATATTTTTATTCTATTCTTATAGAAATGCAATCATGCACACTCATGTATAGTCCTAGGAACTAGTTAATTTGTTCATTTTAGTTCCTTCACTATTACACAGTCTCCAGACTTCACCACTTCTGGATTTCACCCCTTCCATCAACGTCCATCTGTGTCCTTTTTCTGCTCCAGGATCCCCACCAGGGTACCACATCACATTTAGTTGTCATGTTTTCCCAAATTTCTTCTGGCCTAGGACCCTCCTCTGTCTTTAGGAATCTCTTTTTAAATGTTGAATTCTGAGTTGTAGGAACACAAATGATAAGGTTCAGTGACTTTGTTATCTGCACGGTTAAGAAAAATTACAGATATGTGTAATATCTAGTTTTAGATTTTGATAGAAATGTATCTTTAATTCAGTCAATGGGAGAATAAATCAGTTTTTGCTTTTAAAATTAAAACAGCTTAAAGTACATTAACTCCTTTAAAGGGATTGTGGTGTAAATATTCTTATCTGTACATCAGATCTATAATTTACGTATTTCTATCAGCGTGAATTTATTCTGATTATATTGGGAGGACAAAATAATGTTACCTGTTTGACTATAGAATGTTGACTGTTTAGTGATATGGAATAATGATTTCTCACATAGATTACCATTTTGGAGATGGATGATTAAAGTTGGTTCCCTCTTAGGTTTGGCCCCCACTGTGGATGGATATCTAGTATTCTTACCACTAAAACCACAGTTGTATGTAGTCAATGAAGCTTATCTCAGTATTTTTTGACATCCCTATCTTTTAACACAAACGAGAGAAATATAGGTTTTATCTTTCCTCAGAGTCTGAGAGGTCCCTGTGACTGAATCAACCCTCTTACATTCAGCAGTCTTCTTCATAGCGGTGCACTTGTACTAGATTAGCGAGACCTTCAGTTATTCTATGCTTTGGGGAACCCATCTCCACTAATGAAGGACACAAGTGAAAAGCGTATGTGAACACTTTATTGCTGTGTTTTGATGATCCAAAAGGATTGTGCCCATATTTCATTTCTTCCTCCTTTCATTACCCCATGTTGTAGGCTAAGTCCCAATCATTTCTTAATCTGTGACCCAAATTCTGCCTGGTGGTGACCAGGTGTTCATTCCAAACAGTGCACTACCAGCTCTTAATTGGTGATTGCAAAATTATATATATATAAATGTTTTAAGTGTATGTGTTTCTTATATTATGTAATTCATAGATTTACTAATTTAATTAAACATAGCCTTTATTATTTTTTTAAAATCTACTAATTCTCATACCAAGTAGATTCATGGGTCTACAGAACTGTTAATGGTAAATATTTTCTTATATTTTCTACAGATCATTACTGTATTTTCATTCTGATATCAAGTTAATCAGCTAAGACATTAAAATAAAATTATATTATTTGAATATGAAATGTACTTCCCATCAACTATGATGATGAGCTACAATAAGCTTAAAGTACGGTATCCTTCCCTGAACAAAACTAGCTTTCTATGAAATTACTTGTTTTATTTTATATTCCTTGGGTAATTTCTTCTAGTTAGGGGTAGAGAATAGTGAAATCAAAAGGTGAAAGATACTTAGGTTCTTTAGGTTCTTTTCTACTTTATTACAAAAGATGATGTGAGATAAAAGATAAAATTCAAAATAGTTTTGGAGAACAAATGTACACTAGAAATTTCTTGTGAAAGGGGACAACTTTAAAAGAGCCAAAGGCATGCAAAATTAACTATTCATATCTTTGATAATATTTAATTCTCACCTAGGTTGGTGCTAACTAAAAAGGAGATCATGTTAAAATTAGATATCATCCACAGAAGAGTTGGTATTTAAATATGTGGATTTTCTCTCTTAAAAATCCTCAGGGCATTGGACAAATGAAGTTGAATTTGCTTTTGTTTCTGGGGGTGGATTAGCTAGGACAAATAGGGAAGTTCGCAATGCTCTTAGAATGTAAAAAGGAAACTGTAAATCTAGTGCCTTTAAGTCAATCCATAGTGAATTGGGGCCTTTTGCATGTTACTTTACCATTTGAAGTTATAAAAAGAAGTCAAAAGTAATATCTTTCCAAGAATGAAATTAGACCCATAATTCTAACCTAGTTGTGATTTAAGAGATGATATTCATTGAATTATTCAATAGAATGCTACTGTACTCCATGATAGATCATGTTTCATTGTATTCTCAACAAAATGTGATGGTTGAAGACTAGGTAGGTTTTTTCTGTTGATTATCACAGTGAATACCTAAGACTTTGTTCATCTAACTGATCTGATTAAACTAGATGACCTTAGACATCCTTTCAAACTTGTCAGTTAAACCCTTCTGGAAACCAATTAAAAAATAGAATCTCCATTTTTCTTTATGTAGCAGTATCTTCCAGAAGCCACTTAAAAGTGAGACTTTGTTTTAGTATAGATTCATTGTCCTGGAGAAGAGCAGATTAAATCTGTAGACAACAGTTGGTGAGCTCAGTTCAGCCTCTGTAAGCTAGAAATTTCCGAGGAAAGATTATAAAAATAGAGTAGAATCTTGCAAAGAAGAATTCTATTATCAGTTTTATTAATTTTAGTGAATTTAGAGGGATATGTGTGTTGTGCATGCACATCTTAAAGGATCTAATATTAACAAGTGATGTATGATGATTTGAATATGTCTGTAAGGCTTTTTGGGTGCTTCTTGGTTGGAAGTGTTATGAGGATCCTAAAGAAGTAAGCTCTGCAACTCTGTGAGGCTTATATAAACCTGTTCAGATGTCCATACCATATCCACATAGTTACACTTAATAGAAGAGCTAATTCCATGTTGAACTCCATGTAGAAGAAAAATTACATTTCGTTTAATATGCCAAAGTTGTTACCTAGTTCTTTCAGGCAATTACTGCATAAATTCTACAGGCTACCTAGAAGTTTGAAATAATAGTTTGTAAAAGGCCCTCATAAAAATTTGCCATGCAAATGACTAGCTTTTGATTTGATTGTATAATATGCTCAAGTATTTGAAAACACACTGGATTCCCCTTTTTTATACAGGTATAAGTCAAATGAAGATTATGTATATGTGAGAGGACGTGGTCGTGGGAAGTACATTTGTGAAGAATGTGGGATCCGCTGTAAGAAGCCAAGCATGCTGAAAAAGCATATCCGCACTCATACTGATGTCCGGCCTTATGTATGCAAATTATGTAACTTCGCTTTCAAAACGAAAGGTACAACTTTGAATTTTTTTTTTTAGAGGAAAAACACTTTTTGATGGCTACTTGAGATTCTTAATCACATTTTGTAAATATAATACTTTTCGTCGAAAATAAGATGGTTCTGTTTGTGAAAATGTGACCCCATAAAATGTATTTTCTCCCTCATGTAAGTGATCATAGGATGTACAGGAGACAGTGAGGCTCCTTTTATGACTTAAGTAAGAGTATAGAGTCGGGCCCAGGCCAGATGTCTCTAAAGGAAGTGGCTCTGAATTGCCTGGATAGCTATTACTTCATGTTGGAAATATTATGTGGTCTAGATCATCTTTGCACCAGCATTGAAATACTTCAGGGAGACAATCCATGCAGTAGCATTAGAAAGGCAAGGCAGCAGCTGGGAAGAAAACATGTGCCCGTGGTCAGTTTCAAGATTATAAATAATGTAGAAATCCACAGACTCCCATGTGGGCCCCTTCATCCACAGTTGCATTAATTATTCATAGAAATTTGATAGCTCGGGTTCTGTGTGTTTATCAGCACGGAGACAATTTCTTACTCTCAGGCCACAATTGCTAATTTTCCAAAACTAAGGCTTGCCTTGAAATGATATTCTGTTTTTGTTTATGTTTTTTGTGTTTTTTTTCAGAAAAAGTCTGTTTTTAACAGGCAGGTTTATATGAAGTATTTTACCCAGGAAGGTTGTTTTGATTATGTTTCCATCACTTTATAAAATCATGAAAATGTTCATAAGCCCAGTATTCTCAGAACACTAGTAAACTAGAGAGGGGTTGACTTTTGCAGAAGTATGTTGTACTACTTACTGTCAAAATACGTTAGAGTTAATGGATTCTTGGACACCCCCTCACTAACTTTATATTATCTCCAATGGGTTAACCTTAAATTCGTGTGCCAATTGATCTAATCCACTACCCATCAAGAATAATAAATACCAAATAAAATAATCTTTGGTAGAGAAATGTGTATCTATTTTCTTTTATAACCCAAATCCTGAGTTATTTCATTGGTTTGTCAGAAGTGCAAATGTGTAGTGCAATATATGTTTCTTCTTTATTAACAAGGTGTCTTTTTTACAAGAATGGCTTCTTTGAAGCCAGAAAAAAGGGAAGGGTCTATTCATTTGCATTTCAGAAAAAATAAACATAAGGTCCTTTAAATACCATTCAACTTAGCACAATCAAGTCTTTTATATAGAATTTCACTGAGAGGCTCCCTGAGAGATAAGAAGATATAAACTTAAGTTCTATAAAATACTGCAAATCTGCCAGTCGTTACAACTGATATATCTTCACCTGGCATATTATTTGGCTACAGGTAGAGTTGTGTGAAACACATCTTTAGATTTTTTTTTTTAACTCGAATTAATTTGGCTCTGAACCATTGTCCTTGAGTTTAGCAAGAAATAATTTATTCTAGGTCATTATTTGAGTTTCCTAGTCACCCTTTTGAAATGTGCAAGTGTCTTCGAATCTTAACCCATCGCTCGTTTGTCTCGAGAATACTCACCAGTAGCACTTGCAGCCGCAGCGTTTATCCTGAGATAATTCAAGGATTACAGTCCTAAACTTACCCTCAAAGTTTGCTATGAAATACATATCTTGCTTTTATAATTATTTTCACATTGCTCTAGTATATTGATAGTCTTTGGAAACAAATGACATCATTCTATATATAGCATTCTGTTTTTAGTAGTGGTATTTCCATTAACAAAATATAGTAATTCTCAGTTGCTGAAAATGTGAAATACTAGAAAGCATAGCATTCCTACATGCAAAAAAAATTATTAAATACTGATCACTGTCTATATTTGTTACATTAGGATTAGAGACAAGTTGCTCAGAAATTACTCCAAGAACAGTTGTTATATTTTATTTTCACTTTGAAAACAGTCAGATTTGCTTCAACCTTAAAGAGCGTGTTTATGTAAAATTAAATAAATGGTGTCAGCCAGTTGCACTTTTTTTTTTCTACACGGGAAATGGGTTTAAAATGAGCAAACCATGCTGGGAAACCCCACGGTTTACCTCCAGCTGAACAAAAAAAAAAAATGCCTGTTGTCCAAACCCATGCGATCTGAGGTCAAATTGGAGCACACTTGTAGGATCAGTACTTCCTCCATGCCAACATCACTCCTTCAGGCACCCTCCTCCTGCCTTTCAGCTCCTCTCCTTGCTGGAACCCCTTCAGAAGTTCCAGGCTTCAATAAACCAAAGCCAGGGTGAGGTTGTTTCAGAGCCCAATTTCTAACTACAAACCTCCCCTGAAGATGAGCGCGCAAAGCTTTGAACAAGTAGAGAGAAAAATATAGGAGAAGAAACATATATTAAGATTTAAATAATCTTGGCACACCTGACATCCATCCCTGTCTACATACATGATTACTTGTACCCTTGAAGAGGCAGATAATTTCCATTAATTAATGGAAAAAATTAATTAATTTACCAATATTTTACTTCTTGATGATCTGTCTGTAAAAATGTTTGAGCTTTTTAGAAAAATTCTAGACATCGTTTTTTGATAAATAGGAGAAATAGGGGCCTAGGAATTTTTCTATGTTTAGAGTTATCAAAATAACATCAAATTCATAGGTACATAAACAATAAGCAAAATGTGAAGTAAATTGTAAAATAATATAAATAAAACAATAAATGACAGTGTCTGGGTTTAGAATTGTGACTCATATATTACATTAATAGTTAGCTAAACACCCCTACAAGGGGAACAAACTGTTTAAGCAAGCTGAGAGTTTCTACCTAATTTCAACGAGACTACTCTTAAAAATAAGGCATTTATTGGTGCATTGATTGCTAAAGCAGCTTCAAAAGGTGTAGATAATATGGCCTTTATGACTGAATTAGTTCCTGGTTATCTCAGATAGATAATGACAGATAGATGATAGATAGATAGATAGATAGACAGATAGATGATAGATAGATAGATGATAGATAATAGATTAATAGATATAGATGATGGATGGATGGATGGATGGATATGATGATAGATAACATGAAATAATATATATAAATATTTGTTTATTGATACCATAGATACTAAGCTGGAGTTGTATTTCCGTACTTTCTTACATTACATACATATATACAGAAACACACACACATTTATATGTATAAACATAATTGCATATATCTATATCATCATATTACATATTTGACATCAAAACTTTTTTTTTTCAGAGTGATGAGAGTTTCAAGATAAATAGAAAGGGAATATGGCTGCTCCAGAACTTGTGAAACTTCTGTGAGAAAGTTTGCTAACATATGCCAGACAGATAGATGCTAAATACTGAGAATAATGATCCCTATAAGTAGTTAGCTAAAGATTTGTATGGATCTTTGAGTTCATTTACAAGGTTGCTCCTAATATTAGTTCAGATACTTTTTCCTTCTGATGAATTAGTATCCTGCAAGTTTAACCTATGTATATATGATCAGTGCCAGAAGGGGCTAGGGTTCAGTGAGTGTGTTGATAATATCTCATTCTGAAGTTTCTCTGAGATGCGTGACCTAGCTGGGATTTTTATGGAGTCCTAGGAGACTGGCCCATTTGAGCCAAAGATATTAGATCCTTTCTCATCTAGGAAAGCCTGAGATTTTCATTCATGCTTGGAGCCTACTCTTAAGAAAATGTGACCCCAGACTTCTGCAAGTCTTCTTGAGTGAAGAAAACCTGAGATTGGGCCCAAACTCTGAAGGGTTGGTATCTTCAGAAACCAGATTGTCTCTCTCAAGTTTGAGGAAAGGGGGTAGTGGGTAGAAACAAATATTTCTCAAGTTAGTTCATTTTACATTAAATTTTGGAGCAATGATCACATTTTGATAACTAATGGATTTCTCTCTCTTTTTGGCTCTGTTTCCTAGGAAATCTAACAAAGCATATGAAATCAAAAGCACACATGAAAAAATGCCTGGAGTTGGGAGTCTCAATGACATCAGTGGATGATACAGAAACTGAGGAAGCAGGTATTTCAGAATTTAGTTGAATGACCTCTTCACTATGCATGCTGCAGCTTTGTTCACAATGTGGTAAAATAAGTTCAGATGTTTCTTTTAAAAACTGATCACATTTTATTTTCTTAAATACTAAATATAGAAAAGAAGTCTGACATTGAATTGCTTGAAACTTACTGAGAAGAAATAAATGCCTTTCAGTTGTGACCTAGGGAAGGAGGAAGATGTTATTATAAAAATATTTCTAGCTAGAACCATAAAGGAAATCTAACTGCATCTCTGTTGTCAGTGATTTAAATTTTATGAAACTTTTTGGGAAATCTGAAAAGTGTTTTAATGTGTTAATTTCCTTACTAAAGAGAAATCTAGTAGGAAAATAAAATGATCATTAACCTCAATAGGAAACCTCCAGGTTGGCCTAACCTCCTGAGAAGTACCACTTTTACATAAGCTTATACCTGTAGAAACAGGTTGTTGCTTTTCTTTTCCCTCTAACTTCATTGCTTACATTATATATCCATTTGTTGAGGGTTTTCTGTAAGTGGTGTGTTGTCAGAGGTATAAGGTCCTACTTGGGAGTTTTTATTATTGGATGGGGATGAAATCAGGTAGGTACCTAAGAAAGAGAAGAACCAATATAAGGTCACAGAGGTAAGAGTCCAATGAGTGTTACAGGAGTTCAGGGATAGAATTGTCTCTAGAGGCTGGAGGGTTGAAGAAAGTTTTTAGAGAGAGATGAGTCCGACATTAGCGTTTAACCTTGGTGTTTGGATATTGATTTCCATTCTCTTTGTTCAATTTTTTTCAGAAACTATGGAAGATTTGCACAAAGCAACTGAGAAGCGTAGCATGTCCAGCATTTCAACTGATCACCAGTTCTCAGATGCCGAAGAGTCAGATGGTGAGGATGGGGATGATAATGATGATGATGATGAAGATGATGATGACTTTGATGACCAGGGAGATTTGACACCAAAAACCAGATCAAGAAGCACCAGTCCTCAGCCTCCAAGATTCTCTTCTTTGCCTGTGAATGTTGGCACTGTACCCCATGGGGTCCCTTCAGATAGTTCCCTGGGGCATTCTTCGTTGATCAGCTATTTGGTTACTTTGCCAAGTATTCAGGTTACTCAGCTTGTGACATCAAGTGACTCACGTGAAGATACTCAGATGACAGAATACCAGAGGTTGTTCCAGAGCAAAAGTACAGACTCGGAGCCGGACAAAGACAGGTTAGACATACCCAGCTGCATGGATGAAGAGTGCATGCTGTCTTCAGAGCCCAGCTCCTCTCCACGGGACTTCTCCCCTTCAAGCCTCCATTCCTCACCCGGATATGATTCTTCACCCTGTCGAGATAATTCACCAAAGAGGTATCTGATACCCAAAGGAGATTTATCACCCAGAAGACATTTATCGCCTAGGAGAGAGCTGTCGCCCATGAGACATCTTTCACCAAGAAAGGAAGCTGCATTGAGAAGGGAGATGTCACAAAGAGATGTTTCACCAAGAAGGCATCTATCCCCACGGAGGCCATTGTCACCTGGGAAAGATATCACGGCAAGAAGAGACCTCTCTCCCCGAAGAGAGAGGAAATACATGACCTCCATAAGAGCTCCATCTCCCAGAAGGGCTTTGTACCATAACCCACCACTGGCCATGGGACAGTATTTGCAAGCAGAGCCAATTGTATTGGGGCCTCCTGTGAGTATAAGTAGCGTTCTCTTTTTAATATGTAAGTCATAGCACATTGGAACCTCGTGATAACACACTAGTGTAAAATTTACAACATGGGTATCTCTCATGAGGAGGCCTGAACTCGGTTACTGAAAATAGAAGGAAGACATTTTTATCACAAGCTATTGTCAGTCACACAGCTGTGGCACTACCCCAAGTGTAGTAGTGTTGCATCAGAGCAGTAGTATGTTCCAGCTGGTGACAGATGAGGCCTTTCTGAGTGCTTTCTAAGCTTAACTTACTATAAACAGGAGCTGAAACTTTTACATGAGTAGAAAAGGTAGAGTCTTTGGAATGTCTTAACTGCTTACACAGACACCTTTGGGGACATTTAGGTGTCATGCTTATATAACCCTTTGCCAGGTGTTAGCCTTGACTTCCAATAACTTTTTATTTTTTTAATAAACTCATTGTCTTGCTTGCAGTGAGTGGACATGTGAACTAGTGAGGGACTGGGAGAAGAGAGAATGACCCTATCTGTACATTTGTAAATCAAAGGCCTGAACACATATGCTTTTCTTGCCACCTCCTGCTACCAAGTGCTCAGGGAAATGATGGCCCAAAGAGAGTGGGAAGTTGAGAGAGCTAAGGGAGGAAGTATCAGAGATTTCCATAGTAAGCCCTCAGTATAACTGAAGATAACAGTAGCAATCATGAATGGCATTTAGGCAGAAGGTTTAATGCACATCTGTTGAAAAGTGTGTGCTTTGCTTCATTCTGTGGTAGGCCTTGACGTCTCTTTCAGTTTGTATAGGATTTTAAAAAATGAATGAAGTAGGTACTTAGCATAGACAGAGCAATGATACCCCTTGAGTTTGTTTGCTTTAAATGTGGTGTGTTTGTTTGTATACTGGCCTCTATTTGCTATTCAGTCTTTGCTCCTGATTTCTGTCTTGTAGATAGATCACAGCCAAAGGAAGCACTGCTAACTCCCAGCTCTGTCTTCTTACCACCCTCTCATTACCTTTTCACCACCCTAAATCATAAGCTTAATTTGTCATTTTTTAACTTCAGGAAAGCTCCCTGCTGCAGTCCACCCTGCCACCCTTCCCAACACCCTCTTTTCATAAGCCTGCCACCAACTAACTTGGTTTTCATGGTGTGATTATTGCAGAAGCATTCATAGTAATCAGAACAGAATTTATTTCCCAAGCTAATAAACTAGCAAGCAAAGAAAAAGAGGTACATTTCCACAGGATTTTGTCTTGGCAGTGCTAAGTAGAAAGGAAGGATCTTCTGAAGTTAATGCCACTGCAGTGTAAATAGAAAGCAGTGGTTTCCTCAGATGCCAGGCTACCATCTGGTATGTAAAGTGCTCTCTCTGGTATAGACCCAGTGATGCTGGCAGAGGGTGAGACGAGGCTCTCCTGTCTGGCATTGGCCAGGTAGACTGAGATTGGTATTTGTGAGAGGTTGGAGCACATTCAGCCAATTACAGTCACAAAAAGCAAGCCTTTAGTGCCAACACACTACTGTTATTAAAATATAGTAGCAACTTACAGTTAACTCAGGAAAAGGAATTTGAGGAGTGATCTAAGAGTGTTCATCTACTTTTCGGATATATGCCCAGAAAGTTGTTGTCAGAAGGACATTGGTTTGATTGAGTTCGCACAAGTTTTTTTAAATATCAATTCACTTGGCTATTTAATGGAATTATTAAACTTTACCATTCATGAAGATAACATGTGCATTTTCCAAGGGTTTCTGGCAGGGCTGCACTGGCTGGCCTGTCCCTAGCAGAGCAGCCTCTTCTGTAGTAACCCAGAGAAAGACAATGGCTTTTGTTCAAGTCTCTACATTTTCCTCCTGTTAGCTCTATCTTGCACTTAGGCTGTTCTCTGAAGTGCTCTGTTTCATTGATAGCCCGGAGAGGAAGGGCATGCTTAGTAGACCAGATGACTGCAAAACATGAGGACATGGCTTCACATGTTGCTTAAAAATAAGATGGGGATCCTTGGCAAAAGATATATATAAACATGCGTATTCCCATAAATATACATATAATTAACACAACCCACCCATGAATTCATTATTTGTATTTTCACATTAAGATTTTTCTTGCTGAGATGTAAGTAAGATGGGGATTTGTTCACCATGTTGTAACAATAAGGCCCAAATTATGAAACAAAGTAGGGTTGCAAATAGAGTGAAAACCAAGGTAGGAAACCTTATGAAGAATTTCTTTGGAGAGTGAAGAAGGGTGCACAGGAGGAGAGGGGATGAGTGGACAGGCCCGGCCGCCTTTGGAGCAGTGGAAGTGGTTACATGATGGGAATTCCACTGGTATGCTTACTTCCATGATGACCACCAATTTCCTATTAGTAAAGGTCTGAACCTGAAACTTTTATTCTTGACATAAATACAATTTTATTGGATTCTGAACATAATGAATACATCCTACTTTTATAGGGCACTTCATCACACCCTCTGTGAGCATTGAGTCAGGAGACTCAAACAATGGGATCTCTCTCTCTCTCTCTCTCTCTCTCTCTTGCTCTCTTTCTCTTTCTCTCTCTCTCTCTGGCTACCTCCCAGACCCCATTCTGATGAGGGGTATGCAGTGGCTATCATGAAATAGCAACCAAAATGGAGGAATAACCAAGCTACGTTTACTTTAAACTTTGAATCTGTGATATTTGCGATTAAAAAACGATTCACTTGATTAACTTCAGAGATGATTATCGTAGGCAGTATTAGTTCTTTCACCTTAATTGGTGATTGATACCTTTTTCTGAACCAGACAAAATACAGAGGGATTTTTTGGTAGCATTTAAATGATTCTCATACCATAAACATTTTCATCGTAACTAGCTTATTAGGTCCTAGTGACAATAGGGTTGATGATTACATAATTGCCCCCACACTTCCAGGACAAATCCTTTGTTTCTAGCTTGACTAAGGTGTAGCCCAGAGCAGGATAGGACCAAGCATGGCACAGAGTCGCAGAGGTGATACATAATTTATTGTTCCTGAGCTGGTCTCACAATCTAAATGGAACTGGATGAATCATTAATAGTATAAAGCACACCTTAAATTTTAGAGCTGAAACATTCATGAAATTAATTAGAACTTTATTTATTTATTTATTTTTTGCCTCTCTTCTGGATTACTATCATATTTGATAGGTTTATATCTATTTTATTTCTCAAACCTTCAAAATAATCTTAGTCCCTTTTGGATGACAACACATTAAATGAATGAATCTCAGTAATTGAAACTGTATCATCTCATTAAAACCTGATAATTTCACATTCTAAGTTATGTTCAGCTACAGAAAAAAATTGCAGAAAATAAGTTATCCATGTTCAGGGCTGGGACCATGAACTCTGGATACTGGCTTCAATTTTCAAATATCTTTAATTCATTAATCTCCAAGAAGATATGTAAGTGGAAATAATATGATCAGAAGAATTTAGATACAATTATCTTCCGTTTCCAACTATAGTTGAATATGAGTTGTAACTATTTGAAATATTTAATGTTAACTACTTATCTGATGGATAGATAGTTTCCTTACAAAAACCAGCCTTGATTTGTGATTTGATGAAGACACTGGACTTCCATCTGAGGTATCTCTTGAACAGGTATTTATTCCTTTAGACCAGGCATTTCAAACCTGCATCCCAGGACCGTTTGGAATACAGCCCAACACAAATTTTTAAAACATTATGAGATAATTTTGAGACCCTCTTTTTTTTTTAGCTCATCAGCTATTGTTAGTGTTAGTGTGTTTTATGTGTGACCCAAGACAATTCTTCCAGTGTGGCTCAGGGAACCCAACAGGTGGGACACCACTGCTTTAAGCCAATAACTTGTCCTTTGGAGGAACTAGTTTGTGTATCATCTGTTCTGTAGAGAACTAGAAAAGAAAGCCAATTTTCAGGCTTGTCACTCTGAATGTACTTATCAACACTTAAGAAAAATATTAAAACTCTGCCTAGTATATGAACAGATGGCAAATTTATTACTTTCTTCTGAATTTAAAAATCTAGATTAGTGTTTTTTGCTTAATAAACGTTTTCTGGTAATTATCCATTCTTTTCTTTTCATTCTATCATGTAAAAACACAGAACAGAACCATGTCTCTGTACCTAGTAGGAAACATGTTTTATTATATGGCTGTTTGAAAAGAGAAGTAACTTTTCAAAGACCAGTAGGATTCTAAGAGACACCTGAAAGATTTTTTTTTTTTTTTTTGCCTTGAAAATGAAAAATCAGTAAAAGGATTAGGCAGTTTTAAAGTGTTTTGGATGAATGAGTGCATGAACGAAATAGCTTTACCTATGCATGAAGAATAGTGGGTCCTAAATACTCTACTCTGTTTCTCTTTGCAGAATATAAGAAGAGGATTACCTCAGGTTCCTTACTTCAGTCTCTATGGAGACCAAGAAGGTGCTTATGAACATCCAGGCTCCAGGCTTTTCCCTGAGGGTCCTAATGACTATGTCTTCAGTCAT
>PVKE010024480.1:0-23775 GCA_004027555.1 Craseonycteris thonglongyai | reverse complement strand
AGAAGATCTGCTAGGGTCTAGGAAGTTAGGGCTTCTGCTTTCCTCTTGGATTTGGGGCTGTAATTCCTTCCACAGGTTAGGGAAATTTTCATCCACTATTTGTTTTAGTAGACTCTGAGAAGATTTCATCTCGCTTCCTTCTGGTACCCCTATTATTCTAATATTGTTCTTTCTGATGGAGTCAGAGAGTTCTTGTAGGACTCTTCCATTTCTCTTGATTTTCCTTTCCCTTTCTTCTTCCCTCTGTGACATTTCCATGTTTGTATCTTCAATTTCACTCAACCTTTCCTCTAGCTGGTCAGCCCTGTTTCCTATGCTGGTCAGTTCTTTTTTCATCTCTCCCATGATTCCTTTCATTTCAAGGAGTTCCTTTTGGTTCTGCTCTAGCTTCTCAATTTTGTTGGCAAAATACTCATTTTGCTCAGAACATTTTTTGTTGAGGTCATTTAACTGTGTCTGGGTACTTTGCCAGCATTGAGTGAGCTCTCTGAGTGCTTTGATTAATGCAGCCCTGAATTCTGTTTCACTTAGATTTGATTCCAAGTGTGCAAGGTCCTTTACTAAAGACTGCCCCTGATCATCTGGAGGGGCTTTGGATTCTGAGGTGTGCATTGTGTTTGATGTGGTTCTTTTTGCTTTACGCATGAGTATGTTTTCCCTCTGAGGGTTTGCCTATCAGATGGGCTTCTCTTAATTTTTTCTTTTGGGCTCTGTTGTGGGAGAAGATTTTGGGAGAGGGTTGGGGGAAGCAGACAGCTTCTGTGTCCTGGGGCACTTCAGGTTGCTGTCTTAGCTGTTAGATAGCAGGGTAGTGATGGTGTGGGCGGGCATGGGGGCATGTGAGTAGGAGCTAGGGCAGGCCTGAGACACAATAGCAGATTCCTCTTTCAGCAGGGGGGCTGGTGGTTCAATGTGGGTGGGGTGCAGGAGCTCTGGTCGTTCTCTCCTCTGCCTGGCTGCCCCTCCTTCATTCGTATCTGTAAGCCACACCCACAGGGCAGCACTTGAATGGGCTGGGGCTTGGCAGAGGCCCCAGTCGGCCACGCAGTCCCGTGCGCCGGCAATGACACCGCGGCATCCCAGTCGGCAGCCCAGTTTCACGCGCGGGCTGCAACGCCCCAGGGGCCTGGTGGGCGGGACACCAGAAGTCCAGTTGCGCGCTCGCTAGCAGGCAGCAGTGCTGCATCGGCCCAGTGGGCAGGGCGCCGAAAGCCCTGTAGCGTGCTGTCGAGCAGGCAGCGGTGCCATGGCGGCCTAGTGGGTGGGGCACCTAAAGCCTGGGTGTGTGCACGCAGCGATGTGCAGCAGCCCAGTGGGCGGGGCGCCGAAAGCCCAGTTGCGCTCTTGCGCGCTGGTAGCGGTGCTGCAGCGGCCTGGTGAGCAGGGCACCAAAAGCCCAATTGCGCGCTGGCAAGCAAGCAGTGGTGTCGCGGTGGCCCGGTGTGTGGGGCGCCGAAAAGCCGGGTGCGTGCACGCAGCGGTGCCGCAGTGGCCCAGTGGGCGGGGCACCGAAAGCCCTGTGTGCACAGGCCGTAGCTCGGGCGGCAGCCGCTCTATGCTCCCGGCTCTGTTGAGACCACCGGATTCACTCCAAGCACATCCAATGCAGCTGTGCCCACTCAAGCCCCAGCCCTCACTCCAAGAGCCCTGTCTTCAGAAGGCGCTCCTTCACAGTGAAACTCCTCCGTAAATCAGGGGTGCTGAGCTGTTTTGGGCTGGTGCCCTGCTCTCACCCCGCCCGCCGGGACGTGCAGCCGCCCTGCTCCACAGTCCCTGTTCCACTTTAGGCTCTGTGATCTGATTAGGGCACTGCGTGCTGTCCCTTGAGTTCGGATGTTAAATTGTCCACAGTCTTGTGGGGCTTCCACGCTCCCTAGGTCTCGGCTTCCAGCCCGCCCTCTATCCAGCTCCACTTTGACCGTAGTCCCCCAATCCCCCTTTGTTTTTGCCAGCCCCGGGCCGCACTCCGAGTCTGTCCCCGAACCGCTGCTTCCCTTTTCCTCTCCCGCTCTCCCCATTTTTCTCTAACCTTTGTGTGTTGTTCTGCATTGTGGTTTCTCTTAGTTGAGGTTTCTTCTCAGGGTTTCCCCTGTGGATTCCCCTCTGTTCACAAGGCCCTTCCGAGGCAGTTATCGGCGTTCTCCTCTCATGCCGCCATCTTTGATCTCCGATAATAGTTTTATGTCTCAACACATTTTTGCCAACAAGAAATGTTTGTTTATTTCTGTAGCATAAAAATCTGTGCTTTGGGATTCGACAAACTCTTGGAAAGTATTTTCTGCATTCTGCTGGTTGTGGAAGCATTTTCCCTTCATGATGAGATGCTTGCAGAAATGATAGTTGGTTGGCAAGAGGTCAGGTGAATATGGCAAATAAGGCAAAATTGCATAGCCCAAGTCATTCAACTTTTGAAGCTTTGGTTGTGTAACATGAGGTCGGGCGTTGTTGTGGAGAAGAATTGGGTTCTTTCTATTGAGCAATGCTAGGTGCAGGCATTGCAGTTTTAGGTGCACCTCTTCTATTTGCTGAGCATACTTCTTAGATGGAATGGTTTCGCCAAGATTCAGAAAGCTGTAGTGGATCAGACCAGCAGCAGACCACCAAACAGTGACCATGACCTTTTTTGAGTGCAAAGTTTGACTTTGGGAAGTGTGTTGGAGATTCTTCATGGTCCAACCACTGAGCAGACCATCACTGATTGTTGTATGAAATCCACCTGTTGTCTCACATCACAATCTGATTGAGAAATGGCTTGTGGTGGACTATAAAAGAAGATGACATTTCAAAATGAAGGCTTTTTGGATTTTCGGTCAGCTCATGAGGCACCCACTTATCGAGGTCTTTCACCTTTCCCATTTGCCTCTAATGCTGAATGATCATGGAACGTTCAACGTTGAGTTCTTAGGCAACTTCTCGTGGAGTTGTAAGAGGATCAACTTCAATGATTGCTCTCAATTGATCATTGTCAACTTCTGATGGCTGGTCACTACATACCTTGTCTTCAAGGCTCTTGTCTCCTTTGTAAAACTTCTTGAACCACCACTGCACTGTACGTTTGGTAGCAGTTCCTGGGTCAAATGCATTGTTCATGTTGTGAGTTGTCTCTGCTGTTTTATGGTTCATTTTGAATTCGAATAAGAAAATTGCTCAAATTTGCTTTTTGTCTATCATTTCCATAGTTTAAAATAAATATAAAGTAAATAGCAAGTAATAAGTCATTAGCACAAAAAGTAAATAAAGCAAGAAATGCACATTAAAATGATGTGTAACATAATCATATTTATTTAAGAATGTATTCCAATATCAAACAGTAAATTTAAACAAAGCAAAAACCACTATTATGTTTGCACCAACCTATGGTTGAAGTGGACTGAATAAGAAAGAACGAAAACAGGATGGTGAATTAGTCACTAACATTTGAAATCATATTTCACCAGGGTGAGAAACAGAAACCAAGCATCTCTGTAAAAATCAGAGAATCTGATAGCCCTGGGCCCCGATGCTCTGGCTTCGACAAGCAGCAGGTGGACAGGTGTGATGGCGGCCCCTTGCATGGCCTATGTTCCCCTGACCATCCTGAAGACCCAACCCTCTGCTCCCAGCAGACACCCTGACGGCCAGCCTGATGCTGCAGGCTTTTTTCATGGCAGTTCAAAATCAAGATTTTGTTTTACAGCAAATGTATTTTAAAATGACCCTATATTGTTTCACAGTTATGGAGGCTAGAAATCCAAGATCAAGGTATCAAAAGAATTGCTTCCTTCTGTAGGCCAGGCTGTGAGAAAGAATCATTTCCAAATCTCTCTCCCAGCCTGTGATTTGCTGGCAATCTTTGGCTTTTCTTGGCCAGTAGATCTCTTCATGTTCACATGGCATTCTGTACAGGTCTCTCTGTGTCCAAATTTTCTTTTCAGATCACTAGTTACACTGGATTCAGGGCCTACCTTACTCAGTATGACCTCATCTTAACTAATTATGAGCTGTAACAGCCCTATTTCCACAGTCACATTCTGAAGTATTGGGAATTCAACATATTAATTTTGAGGAAATACAATTCAACTGACCCCTCCCCAATCACTTTTAAACTTTGTGTGTATCAAATAAACATATCCGCAGGCTGGAAACACCTGATGGGATCCAATTTGCCACCTCTAGGAAGAGATTTTAGAGGAAGAATCAGAATGTCACACTGAATCAAAGGAACTCTGCCATGCAAGGAAGGCTATATTCTAAGGCCTTCTAAACACTGCTGGCTGTCCGCCAGCTTCAACTAAAACATTTTACTAATGGAGAATTCTTGTGAGCAGCTAAATTCTGTAACATGCCCTTATTCACTGAGAATTCACTTGAGTGTCAAAGGCAGAGAGGAAGTTCTCAATGCCTTTGTAATACATTTCACCAATGAAATGGAATCTTTTTACAAGATATACTGTTGGGTAAACTGCGTGGTGGAGCTCTTGTACTTTGCCTTCTTGTAGAGACCATGCAGGTGGGCTGCTGACATTTTCTTCAAGTGAACTTGCTGCATGGACCATAGCTAACTGACAGCCACCAGATGTCTCATCTTTGGCTCCACAGCATTGTTTGTGCCAAGGTACCAGCTTATGGGGCTGCTCTCCAGCCTGTGAGCAAGCATGGCAAGTGTCCCAGAGCAGGGCCACTCTGTCTGACATGGGTTCTTCAGCAACTCTGCATCAGCCTGGGCCACACTATGACTTTGTAGAACCTAGGTGCTCTCACTGCCATAGGCCCATTTGTCAATAAAATAGATGAAAAATTCTATTTTATGACTGCATTAACATAAAGATGAGTAATTATCTAGGTTGAATATATGTCTATTTATATTTTATCCATTTTTTCCTTCTGATTTTAAAATGAATAAAATAAACACATGCTCATGGAAGCCTAAAAATGTCATGGCTCCTAGGCACTGTGGTTGCTATGCATAATGGACACTGACCTGGCCGAGCTACTCCAGCTCTCTCCCCTTTATCCTTCACAGTCATTTCCCCCAATAAATCTCTTTCCCTCCTAATCCCACCTTCGTATCTGCTTCTTCAAGAGCCCAAACTGACACAGCCATGAAAAGAGGTATCGTTCTACCCGGGGCGAGGAGCACTTCCAAACTCTAGGAGACTCGCAGTGAATCTGGGAGAGACTTCACAAATCCACTCGAAATTATATGTTTCACTTCCTTGGTGCATGATAACTATGCTTAGAGAAATGTCATGAATTCATCCTCCTCATAGCTGAAAAAAAATCAGGCCATCTTCGTTAAAGGCTAGTTACTCACCTGCTATGTGGGTAATATTTTAATCCCTGAATTTGTAGTGAAAGCTCACTAACAACTCATGCACAAGACACTAGGCCAAGTGAGCCACAGTCATATTTCTGATCTTCCCTTTCCCCTCAAAATAACACCCAGCAAACACAATGTGACCTGCCCAAAGTGAGTCATAGAGGCTTCTGGGAATAACAACTGCTGACAACTCTCATACGAAAACACTAGACTACAACCATTTGCCCTCCTCACTCCATCATCCACTTGCTACCAATGTTGGGTACTGTTTAGTGAAAAATCTGAGTAAGACTAAGTTTTTCACTATAAAACAAACAGTAGCTCATCATAAGTTTGTCATCTCAGTAAGGGGTGGAGATGAATCAGAACTCTCCAGTTGGCCAGGCTGAAGGAATGACCACCTGCCAGGCTCTGTGTGTGTCATTGGGTACAATCTGCTCTGAGGAAGAGAGCAAATGGTTGGGTGAGTACAGGTAACATTTCTTGCACCTTTCTAAAGGGAATAAGGAAGGTAGCCTGGAGCTCATAGAAAATGATGTCTAGTGTCCAGTATTATGAGAATTTTCTTGCCCAGTTTAGTGAGGCTAACCCTCCTAGCTGGTCCAGTGTTCTAGGGCAGGGGTCTCCAAACTTTTCACCCGTGGGCCGCACTATCAAACAGCAGTTTGGGGGCCGACTACACACTCGAGGTCCAAATAAAAAAGAATCAAAACATAGATGTTGTTTTTAATTATTTATTTAATATTATTTTATTCAGATAAAAAGGTCTCCACGGGCAGGTGCGGCCCGTGGGCCGTAGTTTGGAGACCCCTGTTCTAGAGCCTCTAGAATTCCTGAGAGAGGCAGTGTCTCAGATCATTTAAGTTGGAGTAGGATAAAACTAGGTGGAAACCAGGCACTGATGGGCCCTATATTGATAGGATCCTATAATTGACCAAATTGTTGGGGCTCCTGTAGGCCACAAGTATTTTTTTTTAAGATTTATTTTATTGTTTTTGACAGAGACAGAGTGACAGACACAGAGAGAGACAGAGAGAAGGGGGAGGGCCCAGAGCAGTCTCCATAGTTGTATGTCATCTGTTTTCGACATGGTTTTCTTCCACACAGGTGGGCAGGGGCCGTGTAGGGCAGGAACTGGGCGGGGGGCCTCCTGTATGGGAGGCATGCCCCCTAGAGCTAAGGACTGAACCGGGGGCTGAGAACCAAAATGGGGCTCCCCTTCATGGGAAGCACACCCCAGCTCAGCACATGGGTCCACACAGGCCAGGGCCAGAATTTGATCCTCAGTTTCCAGGGCTGCAAAGTGAGTACTTAACCCGCTGAGGCATCCCAGCTTCCCCCACAAGGATTTTTAAGTATTAAAATTTGAATCAGAAATGAAAGAATCTATGAGGGGAACAATGGGTTCCTCATAAGATTAAATTAAGAAGTTCGCTGCCACTCCTGTGAAGTCTGTGCTGCTTTGGTATACTCAGACTGGGAGCCTGTCTGTACCCTCTAACCCTAGATTATGCACAGAAGCCTGCAGGTTCTGGGAAGGGGGGTGGTTTATTCCAATTCTGATGAAAGACCAAAACTCTGAGTGATGCCAGCCAAAGATGAGGTCCCTTTTGGAACCATGCCTGAGGTCACAGCACACGGACACTTCCTTCTAAGAGCACTTGCCTCCTTTCTTGAAGTAGCCCTCTGGATTAGCTTAACTTTTCATGTGCAACCAGTGACCCCTAGTAGTTTGTCATTTTCTCTTGAATTAGGAAAAGAACTTTAAGGGAAGTTCCTGAACTCTTATTTTCAAACAGTCTGGCTAACCAGCATTCCACAAATTGCCCTCAGCTTGGCTGCAAGGCAAAAGGCGTCCTCTGACTCAGCTATGAGTCGCCCAGTTGGGCTCTGTTGTGACGCCTGCATCTGTGTCATGGTTGTCTGGATAAGTTGTCTGCTGGGTAAAGGGGAAAACTTGGTCTGCAGAAATATACACTAGCTGGAAACATCCCTTGATTTGCTGGCTTTGTGAAGAGACAGCACCCAAAGACAGTGTGTCCTGCTCTGAGAGTTTTCTTCACGAATCTTTCACTCTATGGGCTGGGCTGTGTTTTACTATTATAGAATCAGACTCTAGTCTTTTTATATAGCTTTCATGGATGACATAACAGGCTTGAACGTGAAGCGGGATTTTCCTCAGTCTGCTAAGAGGACCTCAACACAGAACAACGAGTGACAAGTACCTCTCCTTTCGAAAGAGCAGTGTAGACCATCAATGTGGCAGACCTGACACCTACACCAGCTCCTCCAGATGTTTCCCATCTCTCCCCTCCAGCCTGTATATATGACACAGCCAGAGAGGGGTCAGAGAGATTGGAGACAAGGTGTCTTTGAAGACAGTTGTCATGAAGCAGACCTGCCATGTGTTTCTTTTTGATCTCCCAAGGGAAGAGAAGAGAATCCTTCCTAGTTCTTAGCCTGATCCAAGAAAGGAGGCATAAGGGAACCACTTGCAGAGAAGACAGGAGGGAAACTCCATCTCACCTCATTCCATCCCTGCTTGCAGGAATTCCAAGCTCTGCAATTGCCTTGGACCTTGAGAGAAGGTTGGTCAGTTACTGGGAGAACTTGAGTGAGAACTGGAGTTTGTGGGTTATAGAGGCTGGTGCCTGACTCTGGACTGCATAGATCTAAAGGCAAAATGGCTGTGGAAGAATTTTGTTGCTAGTGAGCTAGACTTCCAGATTTTGATGGAGCAAAGATGTGAGTTTTCTCTTAGCCTAAGTGAGCAACTCAGACAGCAGCTGGGCTAGAGTGCCTTGAAGGATTCTTCTCAAGAAGACTGTACGCAGGGTGCTAACTCCAACAGGGAGGGGCAGGCCAGGTATACCATTACTTATAGGTGATAAAGGAGATTCAGAGACGGCCAGCCAGCCAGAGTATCATGTCTGTCTGGGAACAGTGAAGAAGGGTTCCTAGAGAAATGGCTAGCATTTGGCTTCCTACAGTAAGAAGGGCATCAACTCCAGATAAACAGCACTGGTCACATAAAACCTTTTGTGCCCTTCCCTTCCCTTCCCGTCCCTTCCCTTCCCTTCCTTTCCCTTTCTAGTCCACCCACATAATGCCTCTCCCATCTCTAGAGGAGTCAGAAGCAGCACAGTGAGTGGGGGATGAGCAAAAGAAGAAGTATGAGGAAATAAAGCACAAACCCTGTCTCTACTGCTCTTCTGTGCTCTGGCTGGGGCAAGATTCGAACTGGACGAGATGCTGGAATTTTGACTTGATGAAAATTAATCCTTGAAAAGGAGGTTGTTAGTTAATACCTGAAAATGACTGGAAAGCTATGGTACGGCATCCAAGGACAAGGAAAGGAGATTCAGCAGAGCTTGTACAAAGGCAGTGGTAAGGAAATGAATAAAGCTGCCTCCCTCCTGAGTGTTTAGGCAATGAACCCAGTGGATCATTGCAGAGCAAATGAATAGGTGCTGTACGGATGATGCTTGAGATCAATCTGAACCAAAATGAAAAAACAGTATCATGAGTTATGGAAGGATGATCCATCCAGCTCATAGTCTTTGATGGAATAATTTAATTCTGACTTTATTTTCGATTTTGAAACCTTGGTCAGCTCTTTCTAGAGTGGACCATAAGCAGATTTGGTTCTAAAAATCTCAGCAAAGAAACAGATTTCCCTCATTATTATTTTCCAGCAATTATCTTCTTTTTGCTAAGGTAGGTAGAAAACAGTAATGATCTAAGATGTCAGTAGGTTACCTCCTGAAAGATTTTGTTTCACTTCTAAAATATTAAGAACAAAAAAATCCATCTGTGATGAATCAGGATTGAGTAAGGAAAAGGAGAATAATGTTTCACCTCCTCCAGTATTTCTAACTTGTCCCACCACATTTCTAACCACATTATTGCAGCCATTTTCATCATTACAAAAGAATTTGGATTCATAGTGCTCATTTGAAAAATCTGACTTACTGTGTTGGGAATAAGTGTTAAAAACACAGCCAAATAAAGGAAAATTCATATTCACATCACAGTTTTCAGATATTACATTCATTGTTTCCTTTTCTATAACACGAAGCCTGGAGCCCTCCTGGGCAGACTTCGTTCGGTTTCTCTGAAGTGCTCCAGTTTCTGAGCAGGCACACAGCTGCCCTCAGCCCTGTTGTTTCTCTTCTCCCATTTTTATCTGAAAGCAAAGGCATAAGCTGTTTCCAGTACATGGAGGAACATGGATGAGTTCATACAGATCAAAATCTGCTGCTGTGGACAGACATCTGGACCATTTAATCTTTACTGAATTCATTGTGCCTATTCAAATGGATAGAGCTCAGGGAAAATCAACATACCCAGTAGAAGGCAAATGTAATAAGAAAGGCAACCTCTCTCTTATTTAGAGCACTGGGGTTTTTGTTTTTGTCTTTTTTCCTCAAGTGTGATCCTAGTCAAACCTTTGAGTCATACAGGCAGAGGGCTTTTCAAATAAAATATTTTAAAATCTTTGGAACCCTTCTTTTTTTAGCTCCATCTTATATAGGGAGAAGTCATGTGAATGAGTGTGTGTGTACATGTGTGCATGTGTGTGCATTGGGAGAAAAGGAGATGGCTGTCTGGCTAATGCTTGGACCAAACATCAGTCCAAAAGCTGAAAAACAAGTGGAGTGACATAGCAGCGGAGTTGGAAGAGGCAAGTAGAACGCAGGCATTCTGGTGTCTGCTTATGATAAGCAGGAACGCATTCTAGGATCTAGGTCAGGGGTGCAAACCTTTTGGGGATTGAGTGCCAAAGTTTATGAAATAAGAGTATACTCGCTCGACTCGCATGCCAACCCATCGAGTGAGATAGAGGTATTGATTATTAATTGTCTATAATTAACTGATATAATTGATAATTAATTGTCTATAAGAGGCATAGGATGTTTTTATAACAAAAAACAATAATTCTGCGTGCCGAAATAATTGCTCCACGTGCCACTTTGGGCACGTGTGCCATAGGTTCGCCACCCCTGATCTAGGGGCAACTCTGACATTACCATACAACTTGGCATTCTCAAATAATCTCTGACCATCCAATAAACCATGCACTCTCACACCTATACACTTGCATATGCTGCACTTATCTTTTTAATCAATCCGGCCAGATTCTAGTTCTGATAGAACTTCCTCTAGAAAGCCTCCCCTGAACTCCAAATCCAAGGTAGTCTTTCACTTTTCTGGCCCCATATCATTTATCTTGTATCTCTGTTAGTCATGTATCATGCGGCATATTTACATAGCACTTTGGTATTTGAATAATTCAAGAAATGCCATAATATACATTAACATAGAACTGTATTAAAGGCACCGAGAAGTCCTGAAATCAAGAAATGTGTTTAGGTTTCTTTAATTCAGGGGCTTCCCGGTTTCTTTGAGCACATACAGCACTTCTTCCCTCATATAAAGATTATTACACTAAAAAACTAGTATTCTAGGAAGCAACATTTTAGAAAAATTGGTTCTTAGGATCTCTTTGAGGTCAATGACTGTTTTTGGATCATCAGGATATTTAAGAATGCCTGACATACAGAAATGCTTATGATGTGTTTGATGAGTGAGTAGAGGAGGAAGGGAGGGAAGGAGGAGGGAGGGAGGAAGAAGCCTCACTCCGGTGCTCAGGCTCTGACTAGACTGACTACATAATCCAGGGATTGTCAGAACAGAAGTAAAAGGTCTGCCTAGATTTCTTCCCTTCATCCCCTGGGCCAGCCTCAGTATTGATATCTGGGGATGAAGCAGTGCTAGTGGGTAAAGCTGCCTGTCTTGCAAAAATGTTTCAGAATGGCCAAGGAAGAAGGCAGGAAAATATAGAGGAGAAGATGGATGGGGAGAAGAATTGGGAGAGGAGAGAGGCACTTGCCTATGGCAGGGTGACAGCGTCCTACCACCAAGTCTTAGTGCTCCTCAGGGATGACCATGTCATTGTGCCTATCTCTTGATACAGATATTAAAAAATCTTCTGGTCAAGATATTATAAAAAAACAGGTCCCCTTTTTCTTACCCTGTAGGCTGCTCTTTTTTTCCATCTAATGCCAAATGTAATGTGCATGTAAGTACTCAGGAGGGCCCCAAACATTTTGAAATAGATCTCAGTGGGTGATGGATTTGGAGATTTTGATGTATAGCATTGGGTAAAGAGAGAAGAGTAAAATACTAGAGCTCAAAGACATCTTTGAGATCATGGAATTCAAACTCCTTATTTGTAAACAGGCCACTGGAGACTCTGAGAAGTTAAGGGTGATACAAAAGTAAGCATTCCCAAAGTAATAGAGAATTTTGATAACTGGCTCCACAGCACAAGTGTTACAACTCCTAGCCTCATCCGTTTTCTCTATCCATTGTTGACACAAATATGGTCAAAATGTTCTGTGATCACAAATGAGAGTAAGGACTAGGAGTGATACACTCTTCGAATAAGGGATTACATTCAGGTAATAGTGAAATGGATGATTTGACACTAGTCTGTTGCTCCTTCCAAGAAATATGTGTTCTCCCCAGCCAGCTGGTTCTCACCATCACTGAGGATGAAAAATGATGCTCTGAGTCATTAGATCATGACACTGGTTAGCCAGAGTATCAGGCCTTGGAACTAACTTTTAAATGATTGGAAAAAGGTTTTAACACTTCTCTGTACTTAAGTTTGTACATCTGTGATAATGACACCAAGGATTATTGAAATTTTAATGCATTAGTCTTTGTTGATTCTCTGTACTCCTTGTATAGATTATTAAGATAAAGCAGAAAAAGTCTCAAAATTAGCTTACTTCCATAAATTAAGAAAAATCATCTAGCTTTTCTTTTTTGAAACTCTAAGAGATTGTTAGTTGCTTTATTCATTTAAACAAAGATCTCAAAAGATGGTGAGATTTTATTGTTTTGAGTTAATCCAATTGTCTTTTAAAATACTCATGCACGTTCATCTCTTAATCTATCATGATTGGTTATCATTAACTCTACACATAATGCTCATTTATTGTGTGGTTCCTACAATGGTAATACATGGAGATGAGTTGTATGTCTTTAGGTTCAAAATATGGATATAAATATGGAAACTCCAATTGTTCGCCATTTCCAAAAGTGCTAAACCTTCCCGACTTTTCAAAGAAAAAGGTGAAAATGTTTTCACATCTTAATTCCTCACATAAGTGATCCTACATGCAGCTAAGGAAATAGTGTATGGGGCACCTGTTCTACCTTGCCCCTGCCTCCCTTCTGTGAAGGCCCTCTCTTCGATGGAATTCTCCCAGTCAACCTCTCCTCCCTCTTTTCCCTTCAGAGAACCAGCCCATGTGGCCACAAGGGGGCCCTGCTGCACACCATATTCAGGATCAATCTTTTGTCTTGGGCTTGGCTCACCTCACTGCCACTTGGGATGTTCTTAAGAACTTATTCCCATCTTTCAATCTATTTTTAGTGGAAAGTAACCTAGGGTTATTCCAGCCTTGTCTATAGAAATACGAAATATTGAACAACAAATAGATAACAAAGTAAAGCATAATATGGAAATGAGAAAATAGCAAGACCAGGTCAAGGTGAATAAAAGCTTTAAGTGGGTAATCTTCCTCTTAGCTCTCGATCTCATGCCTGCAGCTTGTCTTTATCTGGCAGCTTAAACTTCTCTACCCTTTCACCAAGACTCCTGGTCCCTACTCACTCCCCACTCTCTGCCCTTTTGTTGACAAAGCACAGTTAGGTCAATGCAGAGGGGCAGAAGATGGTACAAATGTTAATCTGGGAAAAGGACTCCATTTGTCCCCAGCTCACCCAGTTCATTCTTAAAGGTGTGATCCTGCGGGAGAACAGAGTGGGAATTTTGGCTAGTTCCTCCTCCGACAAACCAGTTCACGTTGGGGTTCCAGCGGTTCACAAAGCCACAGAGATGATTTTCTTCAAAGTCACATTCTGGCAGAACAGAAATGTAAACACAATTCATAGAGACATATGCACTGCAGAGTCTGATTAGATATTAACCCTTTTACGTAGTGTGATGGGCCGATGCCTCGGCTTATGCATCTCGGGCAAAAAGTGCAGCGGGCCCATATATCGGCTCATACATAGACCATAGTTAAAAGCGCTGTAACTTATTATATTTTTTCTTGTATGATATATGACTGAAATAATTACATTTCTTTTTCAGACAATGTAAAAGAATAGTATTATTATTAACTAATTCAATTTATATAAAACTAAAAATACCACATATGGATATCTAAAACAATAACTTAATTACTTTTTTTTCCCTAAGGTGATACATTTTATTAAATTACCCTTGGCATTTCTCCCTAGTACCGATGGCAGAAGTAGCACTAAGAGGGTTAAAATATGTTTCTCACTACCCTTGCCACTGAATCCTTGATATCAGAACCCCTGTACAATATTGGTGAAAAAGAGGGGGAGAGAGAGAGAGAGAGAGAGAGAGAGAGAGAGAGAGAGAGATTCTGTATGGAACAGAGATTGTAATTCACCATGTCCCCTTTGGATTGCGGCCCTTCCAATGACTAGCCATTTTGTGTGCAGAGAGTGACTTATTAACTTTCTTAGCCTCAGTTTCTTCATATGTGAAATGGGGGCAATGTTCCCACCTCAGACGGCTGTTATAAGTATGGATAGCTCTCAACATAGTGATAGGCACATGTTTGGTGTTAGGCACAAGCCAGCAGCTATATTTATCATCCATTTCTGTCTCAAAGCACTGTTTAGGGCTACTCTACTAGCTCCAGAAATGTTATCCTCCACCTTTTCTTGCACCTGGTAGCCATTCTTCCATCTGCTTCTCTCCCTATGGTGGACAAAATAACCAGAGCTAAGGAGCCTGTTTCCTAATGCTAAAATCTGATTTTCTTACTAATAAAAACCCCGTTTTTATTTAGAATAGAAATATCCTAGACTCTGGGTCACTCTGCAGATACTGAGTAGAAAAGAGGTAGAAGACAAACAGACCCCCACCCCTGCCCCCTTTTAAGTGACACTGGCATGTTTGCTTGCATAAATTGTTCCTTTAGTAGGAACAAACATTCACAAGCCAGGAGACGTCATGAAGATGGTGGCGTGAGAGGAGCTCTTGAAGCCTCTGCTGGAAAGAAAACAATTAAAACAACTAAAATCCAACCAGAGAATCCCTAAGAAACACAGCCTCAGCTGAGAGATCCAAGAAAATTCCTAAAGCTGGAGAAACGGAGGTGAGTGAAAGAGAAGGAAAGGGAGCTGTGTGGAAACCGGCCATGGAGCCTGACCCCGAGACCCACCCAGTGACGACCCAGAGGCTGAGCCGAGTCTAGCAGAGGAGAGACGGACAGAGGTGGGAGCGCAGGGACGTGGGTCCAGGAGCAGAATGACTGGGCGGGTGGGAGGCCTGGAATGGACAGAGGTAGAGGCGCAGACGCTGGAGCGCAGGTGGACGGGAAAAGCTGGTGCGGCTGACGATGGCGAGAGGCATGGGTGGGAGTGCAGGGGGCACAGCCAGGGCGTGGGGAGGGCGGCCAGAGCGTGGGGCAGGAGGCCGGAGCGAGGACCAGCAGCAGCCAGAGATCGGTGCGGGTGACTGGAGTGAGGATCCGGCTGCTGGCACTTGAGTCGGGGGGGCTGCAACTGGAGGCCCACAGAGAGTAAGTCCGGTGACCAGAGCAGGAAGCAGGCATTCCGCTGGCTGCAGTGCTGGCAGTGAGAGTACTGGCGGCTGAAGTACAGAGTGGCCCTCGATGAGATGGGGCCCCAGCCAGAGTACTACGTGGCCTTGGACATAGAACCTGGCTGCTTCCCCTTGCTGTCTCCCAGGGCTCACCTCACCAGCCTCACCCAGATCCTGCCTTCAGTGAGCTGCTGCCGGAAGTTGCCATCACCCTGTGACACAATCAGACCTGCTCCTTTCTCAACAAACCCTACCCCCACTCCTCCCGCTGAAGCCAGCAGAGTGAAGCCGCCATTACCCTGTGACACAATGGGACCCGGGACTTTCCCAACAAACCCCACCCCCACCCTTACCACTGAAGCCAGCAGAGGGATCTAGGAAAACTGACGCACAGATGTGGCAGCTTCTGACTGCAGTGGGATCTCGGAGGCATAGAATTCCATCGCCTCCCATACCTTCCCAAAGAAGAGGCACACAGACACCTCGGCAACTCAGTCAAAGAGAAGCCCATCTTCTAGGAAGTTCCCACTGTGAGAAAACCAAATAACCAAGAGAAAATATTATAAGACATGGCAGCAACACCAGCTATGAAGTAAAGGAAGATTTCTTCACATCTACCAGGGGAAAAGTCTGAGGACTTGTCCAAGAAAAGAAACATGCCAACAGCGATGAATACTCTATTGAACAAAGGTACTCAGAAAGAAAATGGAAAATATCCAGAGAAGGACCATGAAGATATGGAAACATATGAGATAAATGACAAAGAATTCAAGATTGCAATTCTAAAAACACTAAACAAGATCAAAGAAAATTGGCAGAGTACACAAAGGCAGCTAACTGACCTCAGAAAGAAAATTAAAAGTACAAAATGGAAGCAAATAGAAATTCTGCAGATAAACAACACAATAAAAGAAATGAAAAATGAAATAGTTAGCATAGGAAGCAAAGCTGACCAGATGAAGGAAAGAATTAGTGAATCAAAGACAGAAATTTGGAAATGTCACAGAAGGAAGAGAGAAACCTAAGAACTAAAACAACAACAACAAAATCTGCAAGAGCTACCTGATTCCATTAGAAAATAATATAAGAATATCAGGTATTTCGGAGGGAGTAGAAGATAAGATGGGCACAGAGAACTTGCTCAGACAAATAGTAGATGAGAATTTCCCAAATCTATTGAAAGAATTGGAACCTCAAATTCAAGAAGAAAATAGGACTCCTAGCTACTTGAATACTTGCAGACTTTCTCCAAGGCACATTATACTGAACATGCCAAAGGTCAAAGACAAAAAAAAAAAAATCCTCAAGGCAGCCAGAAAAAAGAACACCATAACCTGTAAAGGTAACCTCATCATAATATCATCAGATTTTTCAACAGAAATTTGATAAGCCAGGATGAAGTGGAATCAAGTATTCAAAATATTGAAGGAGAGAAATTACCAGCCAAGAATCATATACCCAACAAAGTTATCCTTTAGCTATAAAGAAGAAACAAAGACCTTTTCAGACATACAGAAACTGAAGGAATTCTCCAGCACCAGGACAGCATTTCAAGAAATATTGAACAAGGGAAAGCCGGATGGCTCAGTGGGTTAAGCACTCACTTTGCAGCGCGGGACTGAGGATCGAATCCCGGCCCCAGCCCATGTGGACCCATATGCTGAACTGGGGGGTACCTCCAGTTCAGTTCTCACCGAGGTGAGACTCCTGCCCTGTGCAGCCATGCGCCCACCTGTGGAGTGAAACTGTGAAAAAACCAATAATGTACAATTATGGAGACTGTTTGGGGCTCTCCCCCTTCTCTCTGTATCTCTCTTTCTCTGTCAAAACAATAAAATAAATCTTTAAAAAAAAAAAGAAGAAATATTGAACAAGGAGATTAAACCTGAAAAAAAAGAAAGAAATAGGGATAAAATGGAACAACAACAACAAAAAAACATAAAAGGGGAAGAAGTTAAGTTTAAACTTCTGAAGAGAATTGCGATAAGAAGCATCCTTTAAAAAAGGAACCACTGTGTATATGAAACTTTCTTATACATAAAGTTCACGGTGACCACTGTAAAAGAACTTAGAACTGGGCCACACACCAAAGAAAAACAAAAAAACAAAAAGAGAGAGAGAAAAAACAGAGAATAGTCACAAATACCATCAAACTAAAATAACCAACAGAAATAAAAATTCCAAAAAAAGCAATCAAAAAGAGAGCTACCAGAAAACAAAAGATAAAGTGGCTATAGGAAATCCTCGTATGTCAATAATCACCCTAATGTAAATGAACTGAACTTACCAATAAAAAGATACAGAGTAACAAACTGGATTAAAGAACAAAAATCAACTTTATGCAACCTAATATTTACAAGAGACACACCTCAGCCACAAGGAAAAAATACAGGCTTAAAGTAAAAGGGTGAAAAAAAAATACTTGAAGCAAATGGCATCCAGAGGAAAGCAGGTATAACCATAATTATATCTCACAAAGCAGACTTAAGGATAAAAAAAATAATAACAGACAAAGATGAACATTTTATAATGATAAATGGAAAATACAACAAGGAGACAGGACACTTATTAATCAATGCAATTAATTGATGCAGAACAAGCATTGGACAAGATATATGCCCCTAACCAAAAAGCACCAAAATTTACAGAGCAACTACTAACAGATGTAAAAGGAGAAACTGACAAAAACACAATTATACTAGGGGACCTAAATACGCCCCTTTGACAGACATTGACAGATCATCCAAACAGAAAATAAATAAGGAAATAGCAGCTTTAAATGATACATTATAGCAACTGGACATAGTTGACATTTACAGAATACTTCATCCTATAACACATGACTATATAGTCTTTTCTGGTGCACATGGAATATTCTTAAGGATAGACCACAAGATGGGACACAAAGCTAGCCTCAGCAAATTTAAGAAGATTGAAACCATACCAAGTGTATTCTCTGATCACAAAGCTTTGAAATTGGGGATCAACTACAAAAAGTAAGCAGGAAAACCCACATATACACGGATATTAAACAACATCTTATTAAAAAATGACTAGATCAAAGAAGAAATAAAATAAAGGATTTAAAAAATACATAGAAATGAATGACAATGAAAATACAACATACCAAAATTACTGGGATACAGCGAAAGCAATAATAAGAGGAAAATTTAGGGAAGCCGGGATGGCTCAGTGGGTTAGGCGCTCATTTTGCAGCCCTGGGGACTGAGGATCGAATCCCAGCCACGGCCCGTGCTGACCCATATACTGAACTGGGGAGTGCCCCCAGTTCAGTTCTCACCGGGGAGTGACCCCAGCCCAGTTCCTGCCCTGTGCAGCCCCAAGCCCACCTGTGGAGTGAAACTATGTGGAAAAACCGATGATGTGCAACTATGGAGACTGTTCTGGGCCCTCCCCCTTCTCTCTATCTCTGTCTGTGTATCTCTCTCTCTGTCAAAAACAATAAGTAAATTTAAAAAAAATGAGAAGAAAATTTAAATCACTACAGGTCTTTCTCAAGAAACAAGAAAAACCACAAGTAAACAACATAATATCACATCTTAAAGAACTAGAAAAGGAACAAAAAACTCCCAAAGTCAGCAGAAGGAAGGAAATAATAGAAATTAAAGCAGAACTACATAAAATAGACAATAGAAAAATAATAGAAAAAATTAATTCAACAGAGCTGGTTCTCTGAAAAATATTAATAGACCTGACAAACCCCTGGATAGGCTTACTAAAGGAAAAAGAGAAAAGACACAAGTAATTCAAAATAAAGGAAAAAGAGAAAAGACACAAGTAATTCAAAATAGAAATGAAAGTGAGGAAATTACAACTAATACCACAGAAATATGAAGAATCACACAAGAATACTATGAAGGCCTATATGCCACCAAAATTTGCAACCTAAAGGAAGTGGACAAGTTTTTAGAAACATATAGTCTACCTAGACTGAATCAAGAAGAAATGAATAATCTAAACAGATGAATCAACAGTAAGAAAATTAAAACAATCATTCAAAACCTCCCCAAAAGCAAGAGTCCAGGACCAGATGATCTCACTAATGCATTTTACCATGCATTCAAAGAGGAACTAACACCTATCCTCCTCAAACTTTTCCAAGAAATTGAGAAGAGGCAAAACTCCTCAACTCATTCTATAAAGCCAACTTTACCTTAATACCAAAGCCTAGCAAGGACATCACAAAAAAGAAAACTATAGACCAATATCTCTGATGAACACCAATTCAAAAATCCTAAACAAAATACTAGCAAATAGAATACAACAATGCATTAAAAAGATTATAGATCACAATCAGGTGAGATTCATCCCAGGGACACTAGGATGGCTCAACATACTCAAATCAATCAATGTGATACACCATATAAACAAAATAAAAGATAAAAACTATATGATTATATCAATTGATGCAGAACAAGCATTGGACAAGATAAAACATCCATTTATGATCAAAACACTTAATAAAATGGGTGTAGAAGGAAAGTATCTCAACATAATAAAGGCCATATATAACAATCTCTAAAAGAATGTCATACTGAATGGGGAAAAACCAAAACCTCTTCTTCTAAAATCAGGAATAAGACAGGGATGTCCCCTGTCATCACTGCTATTCAGCATAGTGCTGGAAATTCTTATAAGATCCATCAGGCAGAAGAAAGAAATAAAAGGCATCCAAATTGGAAGTAAAGAAGTTAAACTGTCAGTTTTTGCAGATTGCATGATCCTTTACATAGAAAACCCCAAAGACTCCGGCAGAAAACTTAGAAATCATGAATGAAAATAGTAAACTTGAGGGATACAAGATCAATGTACAAAATCCATAGCATTTTTATATACAAACAACAAAACTTCAGAAAAAGAAATGATAAAAATGATAACTTTTGTGTTCAAAACAAAAAGAATAAAATACTTAGGAATAAACTTAAAGTATATGAATGACTTATACATGGAAAACTGTAAGATGCTATTAAAAGAAATTGAAGAAAATACAAAGAAATGGAAGGATATTCCATGTTCATAGATTGGAAGAATGAACATAGTTAAAATGTCCATATTACCCAAAACAATATACATATTTAATGCAATTCCCATCAAAATCCCACAGACATTCTTTCGAGAAACAGATAAATCATCAAATTCATATGGAACCACAGAAGACCCCAAATTGCCAAAGCAATCCTCTGAAAAAAGAATAAGGCAGGAGGTATCATGCTCCTCAACCTCAGTCTATACTACAAAGCGTCAATAATCAAAATAGCTTGCTATTGCCAGAAGAATTGACATACACACCAATGGAACAGAACTGAAACCCAAAATAAATCCACAAATATATGCATAGATAATTATTGACAATGAAGCAAAAACTGTACAATGGAAAAAAGGAAGCCTCTTTAGTAAATGGTGCTGGGAAAATGAAAAAACTACATGCAAAAAAACCGAATCTGGACTGTGGACTGTCACCATATACCAAAATTAACTCAAAGTGGGTTAAAGACCTCCACATAAGACCCGAAACAATAAAGTTCATAGAAGAAAGCATTGGTACTAAATGTATAGATGTTGCATTCAGAGAAGACTTTATGAACTTGACTCAAAGGCAAAGGAAGTAAAAGCAAAAATACATGAATGGGATTATATCAAACTAAAAAGGTTCTGCACAGCAAAACAAACCATCAACAAATTAAATAGGAAACAACTGAATGGGAGAAAATATGTGCAAACAATGACTGCAATAAGAAGCTAATATTTAAAATGTATAAAGAACTCCTACACCTCAACAACAACAAAAAACCAACAAATGATCCAATGAAAAAAAGGCAGAAGACCTAAACAGACACTTCTCTCATGAAGATGTACAAATAGCTAACAAATACATTTTAAAAAAGCTCAACAAGGAAAGCTGGGATGGATCAGCGGGTTAAGCGCTTGCTTTGAAGCCCCGAGGACCGAGGATCAAATCCCGGCTCCGGCTCCGGCAGACCCACATGCTGAACTGGGGTGTGCTTCCCGAATGCGGTGAGGCCCCCAGTTCAGTTAAAAAAAAAAAAAAAAAAGCTGAACATCATTAGCAATTAGGAAAATGCAAATTAAAACCACAATGAGATGCCACCTCACACCTGTTAGAATGGCTATAATCAACAAGACAAGGAATAACAAGTGCTGGTGAGGCTGTGGAGAAAATGGAACCATCATACTCTGCTGGTGGGAATGTAAGCTGGTACAACCACTATGGAAGGCTGTATGGAGATTCCTCAAAAAATGAGGAATGGATTGCCATATGACCTATCAATCCCTCTTCTGGGTATCTACCCCCAAAACTTGAAAACTTTAATTCACAAAGATATATGTATCACAATGTTCATCGAATCACTGTTCACGGTGGCCCAGTTGTGGAAACAACCTTGTGATGCATTTACACAATGGAATACTACTCAGCAATAAGAAAAGATGAGATATAGTCATTTGTGACAACATGGATGGACCTTGAAAACATCTTATTAAGCAAAACAAGTGAGACTGAAAGAATCAAGAAACATATGACCTCACTTATAGGTGGAATATAAAACTAAAAGTAATAAAGAAACAAAAACTCATGGACACAGTCAATAGTTTACTGCAAGGGTGTCAAACTGGTGGCCCACGGGCCGGGAAGTAATTTTTTGTGGTCCACGATGCTCTGAAATAAAATGAAAATAGAAAAAATTGTTAGGAAGAAAATAGCGCTTAGGGGAGATCGAGGCAATACTGTACACACAATTCCCTCGTTAACCCATTAACAACTGAAGATGAGTATTCACGTGGTCCAGTGCCTTTCCTGGGGGCCTGTGGGCGTGTATAAACGTACTGACTCAGTTCCGGCGACGTTTGTAAATGTGATGTAGCCCGAGTGAATCTTGCCTGTTGCACCAAATGGCCCATGTTTAATTGAGTTACACCCCTGGTTTAGTGGTTACCTGAGGGTAAAGGGGAAGGTGGGTGGGGTGGGTGGGAGCATGGTGGATGGGGAAGTAGATAGGAGATACCAAATATATGGTGATGGAAAGAGCAGACTGGGTGGTGAGCACATAATGCGATGTATAGACAATGTAATGTAGAATTGTACACCTGGAACCTATGTAATTTTTGCCAACCAATGTCACGCCAACATATTTAACAATAAAAAAAATTCACAGGCCATGGTCTCCACTGTCCCACATAATCATCAATTAAAAATATAAAGTGAGATTCCACCGGCTACCTCTCACTGGCTCCCAGAGATGCACTCCACCTTTTTCACCCTGCTCTGTCCTCCAGAGGTTGTCCTGTGTAGACTGTATCAGTGAGCCCCACTGCCTGCTGGCTGCCTATTGGATTTGACCAATCGAAGGTGGGAGGAGAATGAGGTTGGGAGTGTTTATTCCTCCAGAACCCTCCCTGCCAGGTTACCATGGGTTGGCTGTATGCCTCTTCTGAGGACACAGGTCTTGTCATGGAGTTCTCACCACACAACTATTGTCACCAGGTTCTCAGAACCCTCCGCCCTGCTCCTCCAGATCTAACAATAACAATAGCCCACAAGTCATTAGTGTTACTAGTCCTAGATTACTACACTATCCCTTCCTAGTTTCCTTTACCCACTCACAACTTTGTAGTTCCTTGTTGAACTTTTCTCAAATCACTCAGGTTGAGTGTATCTCTGTTTCCACTTGCCACCAGGACCTTGACTGATAAAGTTATCAATGTGTTTTTACATTAGGAAGCACTGAAAATTTTCAGATTTTAATTTAGAACTTTTCCATCTGCTAACCAGTGTTCAATATTCAATGACAAAGACTACCACAGAGTAAAATAAAAAGCAAAATATCCCTCAATGTGCCAAGTACTTTTCTAAGCACTTTATATGAATTAACTTATTTAATCCTCAAAACAACCCCATGAGGGAGATTATTATTAACTTATTTTACAGGTAAGGAACTGAGAGAAGCAAAAAGAGTACACAGAAAGAAAGGACAGGTGAGAGTGTGAGGATAAGTTTAATAAGATAAAAGTATTGGCACTCATTTTGTTTTCAAAACAAACCAGGAGGCATCAAGTGACTTGCAGAAAGGAAATGAACATTTCCTGAGTGTCCAGCACCTCACAAATCACCTTCATATCCCTGATCTACTTAGATTCCATGATAATCCTAGGAGGAAAACACTATATGTCCATTTTACAGGCCATAAAACAGGCTGTGAGGCTCTGGGAGCTGACTCAGCCAGAGGTGGAGCTCCACCTTGTGTGTCTGGCTGGTGAGCCAGCCATCTAAGACCCATGCAGCAGACATGTGGGAGATACAGGGAAGTTCAAGGAGGGGGGCTGGGGTCTAAACTTACAGTACCTTCAGAAAGTGGTTACATTCTCAGCCTGTTTTCTTCTACTTGCATTAGCATCATCATTGGAAGACCAAAACATAAAAATGAGACTCCAGGAATTAGCAAAGGCTCTTTTGTGTTCGGAATCATCTTTGACTCTCTCTTCTTATTTACAGCCTTTCAACCTCCAGGTACTGCCTGTGTTGAAATACCTCTCAGATCTACTGCTTTGTTTTTTTCCCAGTGCCAGCCCCAGTTTTATTTTTATATTATTTTTTTTATTTTTTAATATTATTATATTTTATTGTTAAATTTAATGGGGTGACATTGGTTGGTAACAATTAGTTTCCCGATGTATAACTCCACCTCACATCACCCATGCATTGCATTATGTGCCCAGCTCCCAGAATCAGGTCCCCCTCAACACCATATATCTGGTGCCCACTCCCCCCCCCCCACCC
>PVKE010024479.1:0-23766 GCA_004027555.1 Craseonycteris thonglongyai | reverse complement strand
GGGGAGCAGGGAGCTGGGCTGGCGGGAGCCCCCCCACCTCTGCGAGGCGGGGAGCAGGGAGCTGGGCTGGCGGGAGCCCCCCCACCTCTGCGAGGCGGGGAGCAGGGAGCTGGGCTGGCGGGAGCCCCCCCACCTCTGCGAGGCGGGGAGCAGAGCGCTGCCCAGGCGGGAAGCCCCCCACATGCGGCGCCCACCTGAGCAGAACCAGATGAGGTCCCTGCGCATCAGCACCGACAGGTGGAGGGCCCCGTGGGCGGCCGAGTGCAGCATGACGTAGTGCGGGCCCAGCGTCTCCTGCAGCCGCGTCTCCCACTCGCGCCTGTGGGAGGAAGCGGAGGCGGCTTAGGGAGGGGACGGGGCCGCCCACCTGCCACCCCGGGACCTGCGGCCCAGACGGCCCCCTCATCTCGCAGAGAGAATGGCCGCTGAGCTGCGCAGGGTCACGGGGTCTGTGGGGCCACAGAGGGGGGGGGCCCCTGCACGTCTCCAGGGATGTCACAGGCCCGTCCTCCCGGCCCGCCTGCAGAGCCCCAGGGAGAAGGCCCGGATGGGCAGGGGCGAGGCCAGGGCCCCCGGGGAGCACAGCCCCATTGCCCGAGGGTCCTCGCCGCTAGAACAGGACGTGGGAGTCCCCGCTGCTGCATGAGGGGCCCGTGCCCTCCCCAGGTGAACCTCAGCAATGCCCAGGCGGCTGCCTGACCTGGGACGGGAGCAGCGGCCCCCACGGCCCCCGGGCAGGTCAGTCACGCCACTGAGGGGTCAGGTGGCCGAGCTCCGCTGCATTTGCAACCTGTCAGTTCAGCCACTGACTTTCGAGAAGGAAAGTCTCGTTTATTTTAGATTCGACGCGTCACCAGAAGGCCCAGGCGACGGCTGAGGTCAGTGTCCTGACCCAGGGGGGGACTCGGGTCACAGCAGCTTCCACCCCAAAGGCCCGCCTCCGCCGCGCTGTCCACGGGGGCCCCTCGGGGTGGGGAGCGAGGGCCTACCTGTCGGAGCAGCCCTCCTGCACCCCGATGACGTACAGGTCCTGGGCGTAGTCGGCCTCGGCCGGCAGCAGGAGCTCATCCAGGTTTGCGGGGAGCTCCTGTGGAAAAGCAGCAGCTCGCAAGGGGCCCCCCACGTGGGCAAACACTGGACCCTCCTCTCAAATGTGCTGCCAGCAGGCAGCTGCTCTGACCAAGCGTCTAGACCAGGGGTGGTGAACCTTCTGGCGACTGAGTGCCAAAGTGTATGAAATAAGAGTATACGTGCTCGACTCGCGTGCCAACCCATCGAGTGAGATAGAGGTATCGATTATTTTTACGTCTATAAGAGGCATAGGATGTTTTTATAACAAAAAAACAATTAATTTTTTAAATGGTATTCACAATTATTTGTTTTGAAGTTTAAATATTAGAGTGCATAACAAAGGTAATTATATAAATTAAATACCATAGAAAATCTCTATCAGTCATTTATTACACTTTTATTCGGTGTAGAATAACATATTATAATGAAATTATAATTTATACGAAACAAAAAGGAAAAAAGTGACAGAATTAAATTATAATACTAAACATTAGTCGTCAAATGCATGGAGTACCCATGAAAATTAAAGAATCCTCTATCATTGTTAGTGTGATTTCTATTGTTGTGCAGAAGACAGATGAAACACATCAGGTTTATATTTTGTTGTTTTTAACATTACACAAGCTGCACTTGCTGCAATTACAAGTTGTTCACATGTCTCAGGTGTGACAGCAACGGGAGAGTAGAATACTCGAAACATTTGACTCAGTAGCGCACACGCATTTTCCGTTACTCTGTGAGCACGAGTTAACCTGTAGTTGAAGATGACTGTAGATTTTTCTCCTCGAGCTGTTATTTTACAGGATGGTTTCATGCCATGTTTGTGTAATCTGAAAGCTTCATCTCCAACTATAACACAGGGCACTACTTTATTCGAACCAGGAAGTCTCCCATCTGGAGAAAATATATTTCCTGAAAGCACCTGTTTCCCCATGACAGACTTCGCAAAAATTCCACTGTCCCCCTCTTTTCCATATGACCCAACATCTATCTATTGCTATAAATTTACAGTTGGCATCAACCAAAGCAAGTAATACAACAGAAAAGTACTTATAATTAAAAAACGTATACGGCGCTCTTCTGTGTCTTCCCATCTGCAACTTAGTCAGATCAATTTTAGTTGTTATTTGGACCCTGTCATCTAAACTCGCCGTGAAATTGCCCTTAGCGCCCTCCCAGCTCCGCGTGCCACTTTGGGCACGTGTGCCATAGGTTCGCCACCCCCGGTCTAGAACAAATGCTTTCCTGCCTGGTTGCTAACGTGGTGGGGGTGGGGGTGCATCCCGGCAGGAGGCGTCTCGGGGTGACGGGGAGTAAATGGGGGCGCGGCATGGAGGCCCAGCCCCATCCCGCGTGGGGGGCGGCCCGCCTACCTTCTGGCCTTGCATGTTCCACGTGGCCACGAAGAGGGCCACGCTCCGGTCTGGGAAGTAGCGGGTCAGCTCCTCGGCCCCCATCAGGGCCCCACTGGCCAGGAGACTCCCCTCCAGGTAGCTCCTGTGGAGGGGGCGCAGCCTGAACTCGGGGCCCAAGCGGAGCGACCCAGGGAGAGGCCGCGCTCAGGCCCAAGTCAGGCCTGGGCCCCGCGTGCGCTTCCTACAGCCCGCCCAGCGCGGGCTGAGGCCTGCGGGAGCGGGGCCGGGAGGGGCAGCACGGCTCCCCGAGCTGCAGCCTGGGCACCTCACACGGGCACCTCACACGGGCCCAGGACCGAGCTCCCAGCTGAGAGGCCGCGGGCCGGGCCGGGCGGCTCAGGGGCGTGTGGGCCCGGGACCCGCGTTTGCGAGTCGTGAGCAGGAGACGCGGGGACGACAGCCAGGTTCTCTACACGCTAAAAGCATCTACACGTGGGCTGGTGACTAAAGGCCCAGAAAGCACCAAAACGAAGCCTCAGGGAGGTGAGCCCGCCACCCACGGGGCTGATCCAAGGTGGGCGCTGAGCACCTGGAACCCCGGAGAAACCCCGGGACGTGGCCAGAAACGCAGTGCAAGACACCAGGCCCCGCCCACTGTCCCCTCCCTGCCCATGAGTGGACCCGGGGACTCTCCCTCCGTGTTACCTGGCTGTGGTCACTGAGGGCGCCAGGCCCTGGTCTGGCCCCTGCACTTCTGACGACCGTACTGGAAACGTGGCGACATGCACGCAGCCTGTCCGCCCGCCTGAAAGCGCAGCCCACGGGGCCGTGGCGCTTGGACAACACGGGAAAGAGGGACGGCGGTGTCCACGCCCACACGCCCGGGGCCTGTGAGGGCAGGTTCCAGGAGGGGTGTCCCACCCGTCAGGCGGTCCTTGGGGAACCAGCTGGCTTCCGAACCCGAAAATAACGGCCACGGGTGCTGCCCGTGCCCCGGGAGGCCCTACCTGCCGCGGACGTCCTCGGCACGGATGGGCGCCAGGAGGCTGCGGGAGGACTTGGCGGAGCACAGGGAGCCGTCGCTGCAGGCCCGGGGGCCGGGGGGCCGGGACGGCGTGGTCTGCAGGCGGCGTTGGTAGTCCGCGTGGCTTGTGTCCACCTTGTTAGCCGTCCGCAGGGAGTCGGAGGCCACGCTCCAGCCCAAGGCGGGCAGCGGGCGCGCGGGCAGCAGGCTGGCCGGCCTGGGGGAGCTCCGGGCCCAGGCCCCGTTCTGGTGCAGGGGGTCCAGGGAGGTGCTCACCGTCCCAGAGACACACTTAGCCCAGGGGGAGCCGCCCCGGCCGGCGCTGTGGGAGGTGGGGAACTCCTGCAAGGAGGAGCTCAGGCAAGTGTGGGCGGGGGCCCCGGGGGGCTCGTCCTGCCGGGACCCCCCGGTCCGGGCAGCCAGGTCCTCGCGGCTGGTTGGGAAACGCCGCCGCCTCCAGCCCTTCTCATCCAGAGACCGCGTCCGCGCCAGCCGGGGCCTGGACGGCGGCGTGGGGGTGAAGGGCTTTGCCTTAGCCTGTGGGTCCTCGTGGGGGCCCCCCGAGCTCTCGGGGCCGGGGCGGCTGTCAGTGGCCGGGGACCCCAGGCCGAGGGCGAGGCCTTTCTCTGCGCCCTGCAGGTGGCCCTGCAGCATGGCGCCTCCGGGCTGCAGATGCCCGCGGGCGTGGGCAGCGGGCTGCGGGGCGGGCACCTCCGAGCGCCCCAGGCAGGACGACTTGGCGGGCATGGTCCAGGGGCGCTCACCCGCGCGGGGGCGCTTCCCCAGGGGCTGCCCCGCGTCAGGGACGCCGTCACACGTCCCCGGGGCGCCCGGCCGGGCTGCCGTCGGGCCCGGGGGGGCCGGGCCGGGCCGGGGCGCGCGGTCCTCGCGGCTCTAACGTTCCCGACGCGCGGGCCGCACAGGGGCCTCCGGCCCGCATTCCGGCCGCCGCCTCCGGGTGGGAGGCGGGAGCCCGATCGGGTGGGGGGCGGCCCCACGTGGGGTGCTCGGCCCGGCCCACCGGGGACCCCGCCCGCCCCCGCTCACCCGCCGCGGCTGCGAGAGGCGTCCGGCCTGGGGGGCCCCGGAGCGACCTCGCGCGCGCGCGCCTCCGCCCCGCGCGCCCCGGCCGCTGCTCCGGGCAACCGGCGGGCAGAGCGGCCCGCGCCCGGCGCCCGCAGCGCCCCCTGCCGGCCGGCGGGCTCAGCGGGCCGCTGGAGACGAGGCGCGCCCCGCCTCTGCAGATTCTCCCGGCCGGGACTTTCCCCACAAATGGAACCCCGAAACCCCCCTGGCATATAGTCGCGCACGTTCACCAGGGACCGGGATGAGTTTCTGAGCAAACCCAGCCCCCGCGGCGGCGCCCGCGGCCGGGAAGAGCAGGTGCAGGCGCTACAGGGCCCAGGGCAACGCGGAAGCTCAGCAGCTGAGCGGGGCCTGACCATGACCTCAACCAATAAACGCAAACAGGTGAGGGCGCTCAAGAGCACAAAATATTTTATTTAACAATCTGCATTTAGGAAAAATAGCAGCTCCCACCTTGAAGGAAGCTTCCTGAATCAAAAGTGGGGGGGCAGTTGACACAGAGAACGTGGGTTGAGCTGGAGGAAGCTGGGGTCCCCCAGGGTCTTGGGCCCCAGGAATCACACGGAGACGACCCAGGAGGCAGAGAGACACCCCTAACAAGCCGGGCCTTTCCCACAGCAACAACAGACAGGTCCTGTCGCACAAGTCTGCGAAGCGTCCTGCAGAATGTTCTGCGGCTCCTTCTGACATGGTCAAGTGCAGCGGGGCCGGGAAGACCCCACGCTCACCCGCGTCACACAGCCCTACTTGCGACTGAAACACCAAGCAACCTCGCCCCCCCAACTGAACTATGGAAACGAATGATTTCTGTAAACACCGAAACCTCTGCAGTCTCTGCAGACTTCACAGGAGCGGGCAGTTTGGGGAACAGTCGATGAAGCCGTAAAGCTCTGGGTTCCGGTGGGGAACCCACACGGGTGGCTCCCTAGGTCTCGGACATCAGCTCCAGAAGCCACTTTCTTCAGGATGTCACCACATCCTGAAACGGGGCCACGAGGTGGGAAGAAGTGACCCAGAGGACAGCACGCCAGCCGCCATTGCTGCTCGACAGTGGGTCTGACTCATGCACTAAAAATCCAAATCAAACTCATTAGTCGGTTTCAGTGCTGGCCGGTTAGCCTGGACCAGTGACCTTCGGAACACAGGATCTGTGACAGTGGCTCTTGCGTCCCTCCTGGATGGGCAGAGCCCCCCCTCCAGCTGCAGGAAGCACCTCACAGTCCTACTCAGGCCCCAGGAAACACACTGTAGCCGGAAGTGTCCGCCACAGGAGACGCACTGCGGATGTGGGCTGGCGGGTGGCGGCTGAACTCAGTCCCCATGTCAGATAGGACGAGATGCCGTGAGGCCCAGGCTCACCGCAGGCTCAGGGCTTCTCTCCGGAGCCACAGGATCCCTCGCTTCCCCAGCGTCTCCCAGGGACAGTGGGACAAACCTGGCGGTGGTTATCCCTGGGCTGAGACATCCTAGTTACTGAGGCAGAGTCTGTGGCAGCAGAGCCGGCCCAGCTGCCTCAGCGCGGCCTCCCTAAGTGACTGCGCCTGTCTATCCTGACAGCATTCGTTTATTACGTCAAAGCTTCTGAGCCCAGGGTCACCCCCTGTGCCTCCGGATCCCAGAGGAGCAGCATGACCCGGAGACAGGAGGGGTGGCAGCATCCGCTGAGCTTCTGCTTGTCCACAGAACAGAGGGAGGTGGCAGGCGAGCACCCAAGTCCTTGATGGGAGTGGCATCTGGTTCCGAGTGCTGATCCGGAAGGGACTAGTCTAGCTCAACGCAGGATACCTCCTCTGGCCAATCCTCCCCATCCTCGAACTGCCCGATGTGGCAGAGGCCTGAAATGACATGACTGGCACTGACCCCTGCACACTGTCCCCCAAAGTGGGTGATGCTCAGGACCGGGCATGTCTGGTCTGGTCTGTCTCTGCAGCCAGGACCGCTGCTGGCTGAGTCAGCGTCAGCCACTGGCACTCCCTTTAGGGTGCTGCCATTAGGGACTCAGAGGTGACGCCAATTCCAAGGACCGAGTGTCAAAGGGCCCCAGCACCAAGGGCACGGGGACCACCCAGGGAAGCTGGACGGGTGCGGGTACTGGTCCCTTGCCAGTCCTGACGGAAATGACAGCCCAGGAAGTCTCGGATGCACACACTTCAAGACCAAAATGAGGGGAGAGAAGCACCCCCAGATCTTTAAGTGGAGAGGCAGACGGGTTGCCAGGTGGTAACGAATGCAGCAGTCCTGGGGGTGGTGGGGGCAGCAGGACTGGCTGAGTCAGACCAGAAAGGCCTGTCCCTGAGGAAGGCTGGAGGCAGGGTCTGCCTCAGGACACACAGGGTCAGGTGACCTCTTCTGTTCTGAATGCAAGACCCACAGACCTGTGCCCCATTCAGCCCCCTAACCTGGCAGCCAGTCTTACGCACTCTAGAGGCAAGGGCATGGGGGAGGAGAGTGAAGGAAGAGAAAGAGAAATAACCAGAAATAAGAACAGTCCCAGCAGAAGGGCAGCCTAGACCAGCGCATCAGGTAGAGCCACAGGGAGGCATGTCCCCAGGACCCTAGGACCCCAAGCACAGTGGCAGAGCCCAGACAGCGAGGTCGAGGTTGGGGACACAGGAAGGGCGCTCACCTGTGCGAACTGCGCAGGGTTGTAGAACGGCACAGCTGCCCCTGGGGGGCCCCCGGTGGGCGGACAGTCACCAGGAGCCTGAGGTCAGAGAGAGCACATCTCAACAACACGTCCCAGGGCACTTACGTCCCATTGACAAGTCAGACGGTTTCTGAGGAGGGGCTTAAGATGCTTTAAAATAAGTCACAGCAGATTGAGAGCCTTCTCGCGACAGCGGACGTGATTATTTAATGGCTCATAGAGAAACGGTGCCAATCACAGCAGCGTGCAGGTAGGCGCGCCAGGGCCAGAGCATGCGAGGGCCACACGTCACATGCGTGTCAGTGCAAGCGGTTAGTAGGCGTGTGATTACGTCAGGCCTCGGGAGCAGCTACAGAACCCAGTGTTGTAACGGGCACAGGTCACGGGCAGAAGCCCTGCTGCTGGGCCAATGGGAGGAGGGGCTCGGCTCCACGACACACAGAGGACGTGCTCCGTGACCGCCCACCCAGGCCGGCTGCTGCTCAGCTGTCCCTGGGCCTGGCCTATACTAAGCCGTCTCGTGCGCGATCAGACGCAGAGATTCTTCCTTTCAAACGAGAGCCTCTGACCGGGCAGGCTGCGGCCGCGCTCCCCAAGGCCGGCATTTGAACAATCACACCCAGCCGTTCACTAGATGGCTGGCACCAGTCAGTCGCTGGTGCATCTGGGTATTAACACCCTTTAAGAGCTGACGAGAGGGGCACTGCATCCTGTCGTGTGCTGACTGGGCGTGACAACAGGTAATGTTAGTGACAAAGTGCACAATGACCAACCGGGACAGCACCCTTAATGGAAAACAAAGGCGACCCAAGTCAGCTCTGTGTTCAGTGGAAACCGCCAGCCACAGGTACCTGATTAAAATGCTGGCTCACTTCACGTGACAGTGAACTCATTGAGCTACAGCGCGAAAGCTACAAAACAGTGAAAACAACAGACAGACAGAAATCAACATGCACGTCACACTTGAGCCACCGGTTCACTTCCAAAGAGCCTTATGAAGCCATTAGAATCAACAGAATTCAAATGGGGTGAAAGCCAGAGTGAGCTCGACATTCCCATTTTAATGCACAGTTTTGATTAGGAAACAACCGTTAGTGGAGGCAGGGGGTTGTCTGTCCAGCCCCTGGCCCGGGCCTACTGCACCGTGAGCCCTGGGTGTGCCAGGCTGACGGCAGAACTTGCCCAATGAGTATGGACTCAAACCCCCACTATTTCAAGTCCCAAACAATTCTGCCCAAACAAGTATGACTGTTTCTTTAGGAATGCAGTAACACTTTTCAAGTTCTAACAAGCGTGTAAGCCGACTTTCCTACTCATTAACATCCACTGCTGAAGGAAGCCACTGGACAGTGACGGCGGACTTCCTGGGTTCCGGCTCCAGGCTCACACCCGCCCGCGGGGGCCCCTTACCTCTCCTCCATGGGAGCCAGGCACCTCAGAGCCTGGGAGCGAGGCTGCGGAATCTAAAACCTGCCGAGAAAAACAGGGAATGCAGCCACCACCACGTCCCCAGGACGAGCATCCACACAGGCAGCGGCAGGATGGCCTTCTGGCCCAGGGCCCATCCTGCTCCCCTTCACGAACATGCCCCTTGGGAGAAGCCATGAGGAGAGCGTGTCCCACAGGCTCCAATGCCAACCGCTGTGCACCTCGTGGTGGCCTGTGATGTCACCCAACTTCACAGAGCAGAACACTGGGGCCTTTACACAGACAATCCAAGGGAGCCGCGGCAGAAAGTCGAGAGACCACCATACGCTACACCAGGAATGTCTAGCTCGCCGCCCGCGGCCCAACAGAGCCACGAATGTTCTTAAAACAGTGTAAGACTTTTTTGTGACCTTTTTTTTCTGTAGCTCACAACTATTGTTAGTGTGGGTGTATTTTGTGTGTGGCCCAAGACAGTTCTTCCAGTGTGGCCCAGGGAGGCCACGAGGCTGGACAACCCTGCTCCACACCATTATACTTCACACAAAGTTTTAAACATTAGACAAAACCCCTTTCGTACCATGACTTCTATAAGACAATCACTACCTAACGTGTACATGGTTAGCCTGCAAACCTCCAGAGGTCATTCAGGAAAGAGACATCGGGCAGGAATGGGGCTCTCTGGACCCGGCAGACGCAGATCCTCAGGTTCCTGCGCCCCCTCCCTGCCTGCCCCGCTGGGGCCGCTCACCTTGGGCTCCGAGGCAGGCTCTGGGAGGGCCGCACCCCCAGCCGGTGCCTGCCCATCCCTGCCAGCGCCTTCTGCCGGCAGGGCTCCTTCTGCTGAATCTGGGGAGACAGTGTGTGTGTGGGGGGAATGCATGTCAAAACATCTTAAACATCTCTGGGGCCACACCGACAACATCCCTTGTGAAGAGAGAGGGAACCAAAGTCCTTCCCATACTGGCCCTTCATGCCCCTTTAAGGGTCAGAGGTCAGGAGGCCCAGCTGATACAGGTGCCACCTGCAGCCCTACCTGAGTTTGGTCCACACACGAGAGCGGGGATCGGGAGGGGCGCGAGTGGGGCAAAGAAGTCCGCAGGAGCTAGAGCCGGCTCCGCCCGGCTGGGCCCGCCTGGGTTTAAGACGTCCACGTAGCGCGCTCTGGTCCCAGCTGTGGGGTGGGGGGGCAAGTTAGGCTGCTGTGTGGCTCCGTCCCTGTGTGGCTATAGAGGCCCCACAGAGCAGCCTGGCGGGAGCACCTTGGCCAGGCGCCGCCAGCCCTGTGCCTCCACCCCCATACCCGGCACTCAACGGGGAACGTCAGTATTCCCCACAGGGTCCCCTCAAAAACCAGGACCCTGTGCACGTGACAAGGGGCCAGGCAGCCAAAGACACTCAGATTTCCGGTTTGCCTGGTACCTGCTTTCCTAGAAAACATGTTCACAGAGGCACGGGAGGGCCCTCCAGGCCCGGCGGTGGCAGCCTGCGGAGCCCTGGGCAGGGCCATGGGGGGTGGAGGTGCAGCCTTCTTCTGCAGAGGGACACGGCTTCAGAAACGTGCTCACAGACCGCAGCCTCAGGGGCAGCGGGCGCCCCCGCAGGCACAGTGCACACCCCACTCCCAGCAGACGCCCCGAGCCCAGCGCACCTCCTCCTCTGGCTCATTGATATCCACCCAGCGGTTCTTCTTCTCGTCCCAGACGATCTGCACAGTTGTAAAGAGCAAAGAAACACGGCGGTGGGTGAAGCCCAACTGCAGTCTGACCACCCGTGACGCTCCCAACTTCCAAGGACACAGGTCGGCACGCATTCTGAAGCTGTGCCGACAACCACCGACAGACACGCCATTAAAACACCTGCCCAGTCATCCACACACTGAGACACTCACCGATTTGTTCTTGTCATCCGGCAAGTAAGCTTCCGTCTTCCTTTTCCCAGAGAGCCAGCGAGAGAACCAGGACTCGCCACTCTGCACACAAGCACCGTGAGGACACCACGCTCAGTGCCGTGGCGGAGGGACAGTGCCCATGGGTCCCCACAGCGGATGGACGCGGGAGAGGCGGCAGGGCCCTGCACGCGGGGACGAGGCTGGCCCGCAGCTGCTTTCCCACTTGGCTGCTGGGAGGGTGGCTGCACCCGCCAGGGACCGAGTGGCATCCGTTCTACAGCTGGACAGAGCTGCCTGTGTCCCACGCACATGCCCAAGAGGAACAAGTGTCCCCACCACAAAGACACAGACGGGGACATTCAGATGGCTGCCACGGGAGGGCACACAGAGATGTCACCCATGAAAACGAAAGCGTTAGTCTGCTCCGTGAAGTTCAACCAGGGCCAAAACTAATCAACGGTGACAGAAGTCACAGCAGAGGGTGCCTCTGGGGGTGGGTGCTAAATGGTGTGGCACAGGAACAAGGACAAACACTCACCAAGTGGCTGCAGCCTTCACGCGTGTGCGCTACTGACTGTGCACACGCCCCTCACTTAGGACAGAAACAAACGCCTGTCCTAGTCACAGCGTTTGACTGCTGCCATGGGAGCCGAGCCCCCGGCCATGTGGCCCCAGCCCGGCTAAGGGGCTGAGCGCTACCTTCTTAGGCTCCTTGGCCTCCTTTCTGGCTGCTTGTGCCGGGCTCTTCGCTTCGGGAGATGGAGGCTGCAGGCTGGCGCTGCCCCACGTGGGAGGGGCCTCGGAGTCCTGCGGCATCCCCGGGGGGCCCTGTCCAAGACAAAGCGGGAGCAGGCTAGCCTGGGACGTCTGAGGCCACACAGCAACAGTGAGGGGGTGGGGCGGGGGCGGGCAGCCCCAGCTCCCAGGCTGCACTTATCAAGCAACGTCATCAAAGGGAGGCACGCAGCTCCGCACGCCGGTTCTGGGGGGTGGGCGGGGCGAGAGGGCTCCATGCACGCACTGAGCAGAGACTGGGCAGCCAGCACTCGAAGTGACGATGTGTATCTCTGGGTCAAGACCATTTCCAATACAAAGTGTGACTTTTACTTTCCCAGGGACAGAATATCTAAATGGTGGAACAGCAATCACCTGCTGACAGGTGTGCACACAGAGCTGGGTATCCATCAAGGTTCCAGAATGTGGTTTGTATAAAAACATTTGTCCCTGCTGCTTGGGATCAGAGCAAACAGAGGTGGTATTATTACCACACATGTCTGATAATGTGAATCTCAATTTCAAGAATACCTCTGGAAACTTTAGGGATTCTATTGTAGAAAGAGGTGCAGACATTGTAAAAAAGTGAACAAGGGGGAAGCCGGGATGGCTCAGTGGGTTAAGAGCTCGCTTTGCAGCCCTGGAGCCCAAGGATCGAATCCTGGCCCTGGCCCAGGAGGACCCATATGCTGAACTGGGGTGTGCCCCTAGTTCAGTTCTTGCCGGGGCCTATGTGGAAGGCTCCCGGCCCAGTTCCTGCCCTGCGCAGCCCCGTGCCCACCTGTGGAGTGAAACTATATGGAAAACTAATGCTGTCAACTATGGAGACGGTTCTGGGCCCTCCCCCTTCTCTCTGTCTCTTGTCTCTGTCAAAAACCAATAAAAATAAGTCTTCAAGAAATGAACAAGGTAGTTGCACTACATGACCTTTTTCCCTATTCATGGCTTTCAGTAAGCCTTCGTAATGTAAGGATTCAAGCTAGCTTAGGAGTGCCTCTCCTTAAGAAGCAACGTAATGCCACACTTCTCAGTAGTCTCTACTTGCCCCTGAAGAACAAGGAGAGAACGGCGGGAGAGCACCTACCACACTGTGCAGCTTTCCACCGAAACCCTCTTCTCTCAGCTCCCCCAGTGAGCTCCGCCCGGGTGCCTCGTGTGGCCTCACTCCTGCAGATGGACGAGAACTCCTGTGACCTCAGTGCCGGTGAGCAGAACGCTGCGTGACACACGGCAGAGGAAACGCCACTTCTCATGGCCACCACCTCCCAGTGTTGTCGTCAGAAGTTTAAAGTCTCCACTTCACTTTGTCCAAACAGCCAGGCACAGAGCAGGGACAAGCAGCAGCCAATCTCAGTCCAGATGGAGGTTCACAGCCCCGTGGGTCACAAGGGTGACATCCTGGGCACAGCTCAAGGCCCTCTTGTTATGCCCTGGACAGCCATCTATACCTGACGTCCTAACAAAAGGCCGACTGACAAAAGCAGCTAGCAGGACGTTCAGTCAGCCTGTCCTGCCTGCAGCATCCAGGATTTTGGTTGCTTGTTTCAAGTTCCAACGACTCTCTCTCTTCCACCCCTACCTTCCTGAGCAGGCAGCCCCCCAGCTCTGTGCTCAAGACGGCACCCGGCACACCCACCTTCGTCCTGGCTCCTGGCCTCCTGGAGCAGGTGCTCACCCTCCTGGAAAGATGGTGCTCCAGGGGGCAGACCAAACCCTGGGTACAGGGCTGCAGACTCAGGCCCACAGGGCTCTGTAAAGCCCAGTGCGGACCCGGGGGGGCCACAGCCAGGCCCTGGCGGTGGCGGCACTGGGAACATTGGCACCCTGGTGGGGACAGCGGGTGGGCCGGCAGGCAGTGTCGGCAGACCTGCGTAGACAGTGGAGAAGAGCAGGTTGCTGAGGCTGCCTCGTCACTTGGAGCTCGCTGGTGGTGAGGGGACACTTTATTACTCGTCATCCTATGTGGCCATGTTGCTTACTAAGAGCAGAAACTCATCATCAAAATAGAAAGTGCTGAAGACCCAGGACGGCCCTGGTGTGGGGGAAAGCCAGCGCACATGGCAGGGCCGTGGGCAGGACGCGGGTCAGTGCAGCATGGGGCCTGGACTCTAGTGCACAGCACGGACCCAGCACAGCCCGGCCAGCAGCCACCTGGTACAGAGCTCTGTGCTCCTCCAGTCCTCTCCACCAACCTCCGCCTCTGGGGGTCAGATGGGCACCCCAATTCCCATAGCCATGCCAAGCTGCAAGGCCCCCTCGATTCTCCCAGAGCCGACGCGGGGAACAGGTATCGGGGGACAGGTACACGGCCCGCTGCTTCCCCACGCCACAGGCTCACCTGAAGTCAGCAGCTGCTCGGCCGGGCCAGAGCCCTCGGTGCTGGGCACAGGTGGTGCCAGCAGAGGGTTGTCAGTGCCCAAGGGTGGCATGAGTCCTGGACCATCACACTGTCCCACCTCGGAGCTTGGCGTGCTGGGGCAGGGCTGGGGGAAGGCCGTGTCGTGACTCCACACCACAGCACCCTCCTAAGGGAGACACACTCCAGGTACTCCTGACAGCCCGCGGCCACTGGGCTCAAGCAGAGCCTCTCCCGGCTATGGGGGCGTTCTGAATGTGCCCTCTAACACGGCCGTTTATGCCTGATGCGCAGAGTGAGAAGCATTGAGGTGGGAGCCCCCATCACAGGGTCCCCATCAGCCCCTGACTGACAGCCGCGGCCCCCCTGGCCTGCCAGGTGCACAAGCGCCCGTGACAGGGTCCCCATCAGCCCCTGACTGACAGCCGCGGCCCACCTGGACCTGCTCGTCCAGGACCTGCAGCTGGGCCAGCCAGGCCGGCTCCAAGAAGGCCTCTTCCTCCGGCTTCTCCTTCAGCTGAGGGTCGAAGAGTCGCAACTGGGATGCAAGCTAGAGACACACGGGAAACAAAGGCCCGTCACCAGCGGTGTGGTAAGTAAACAGCGTTCTCAGAACCTGCCCTCCTTTGGGACGAATGTGTCCTCAGTGCTAGACTGGACACACGGCCTGCACAAGCTGCCCTGCACACTTACGCGTAACGCTGGCTCCGTGCAGTTCACGAGAGCTAAGCCCGAGGTCTTCTGCACGGGCCACAGGCACCTAGAGTCATGGGCCGGGCCTGCCTGCCGCCGCCCAACCCCAGCGCCGGCTCCAGCCAGAGGCTGAGCTGACCGAGGGGCGCCCGCACTGGGACCGGGCGTGTGCAGGCAGAACGTGGGCCTCCTGTCAGCAGCTGCTGGAGCTGTGGGCAGGGCCAGGGCCTCTGATGACCCTGTGTTTGCACGTCTGAAAGCTTCCGTAATAGAAAGCTCTCATAGGTATCACATGGGCACATTTTCAAAAGCGAAGTCCCTGAGGGGAGGGGAAGGACACTGTGGCAGCACCGGCGCAGACGGTTGTCGTGCTGGGCGCTGGGTGCCCCCCGAAGCTGGCCACACTGCCTCCACTTCACACAGCAAGAAGCCACACCTGCAGGGGCGCAGCAGGGCCCCCGCCATAAACTGCTGGAAACCGCCTCGAGGCCGAGCTTTCCGAAGCTTCCTGTCAGGGCCTGGGCTGCACGCACAGCAGCTGGGCTGGGCGCTTCCTGACACTGTCCTAGCACCTGCCCTCGCTCTGCAGTCAGTCCTGAGCCCCACACGAGCCCGCTCAACCCCAAGTCCAGGGCCCAAGGAGGACGCTACCTGACGCAGCTGGTGGATCAGCACTGGGGAGTGTCTGTGGGGGTGCAGCAGGACGCTCTGAGCAATCACTTCACAGTAATGAAAGGCTTGTGTGGCGAGGCCCATGTCAGCCAAGCGGCAGGAGTAGATGAACTTAAACACCTAGAACGAACGAACAAAGCTCAGCCGCCTGGGGCCCCACCCCCAGCTCCTAGCATCGCCCGTCCCCCTACAAGCTGAGAGTCACTTGGATGTTTCCTTCTCTCATGTCCCCCCCACCAAGGCGCCACTGCTTGAGACAGTTTAGGTCAAAGGAAACAACTGAGCTTCTAAGAAATTCACTTCTCTTCAACACCCTTCACGGAGCCACCAGGCTTGTAACTGTGGGGCCACGACTCAGCACACACTCTGGACGGTAGCCGCCTCCCGTGCAGGGGCACGCGCCCCACAGCCACTCCCTACCAGCACCTCACCGTGCAGGTGTGCACGCACACGCGCTCACTCCTGGGTCAGACGATGCTCTCTCTGTAATACTAACACTAACAAGAGCTGACAGAAACCAAGTCCTCAAGGCTTCCACTATTTAAATTGCTCAGACCCAAAATGCAAACAAAATCCACAAGTCCATAGGGTTTCTTCTCGAGCACATGGCTCAACTGTCTCCAGATACACGCCATCATCTTTGTGTGGGAACTCAAAACCCGAGCAATCGAGCACTGACGGACCGCAGCTGAGGCCCCGCTCACCTGGAAGTTGGGCAAGGGGCCGGCCTGAGCCCCCAGGGACTGTGCGTACTCGTAGGCTTCTGTCCTCTGAATAGCTTCATTGGTTGCAAACTTTAAAAATGGCAAACTGTGGAGGAAAGGAGTTACTTGAATCTTCAAGGCAGTCACCCAGAAGTGCAGCGTCACGCCACGTGAGACGGCAGGACACGCGGTTTCCGGGTTGGCTTCAGGAAGGGATGTTCCCTCTATAGCAAATGCGCTGCTGCGTGAATACAACTGCTCACCTGTGGTTTGATCCAATCAAGACCAGCTTGGTGGTTTTCTTCGTATAAACCCCAAATCCAACCTGGGCCATGAGGTAGCAAAAGTGTGCTGCATCTAAGAGACCTTTCGAAGCTGAAGAGACATAAAGCAGGCCCAGGCTCAGAGGGTGGGGTTCTCCCAGAAATCAGAGGATGCAAGCGGAAAAGGCAGTGACCCCCGAGGCACACGAGCCCAAGGCCCCTCGTGCAGCTGGCACGAGCTTCTCCCGTGCGTGAGCCACACACTGCACTGGACCCACCGAGAGTGTCACCCATTGTGGCCATCGTCCTGGTTTCCACGTCCACGCTGTTGTTCAAGTTGGACAGGACCATTGCGAGGTGCGGCCTCCAGTCCCCCCACTTCTCGTCTCCGCAACACTATAACCAGAGGCAAACAAACCCTCATCCCGGGCAGGGCACCATCCCAATGCCAATGCCTGAGCGCAGTGAGTGCCGTGAGCATCAAGGGTGAGATTGGGGGGGGCGGGGGGGAGCCTTTCCCAGGAGCCCGCACTCCCCCAAAAGCGGGGCCCCGGAAGCCCCCCATACTGACCGTGGACGCGGCAGGCATCCGCCCGGACATCAACTGGTAGACGGTCTGCAGAGGGTCGTTGATTGGAAGACTATTGGCGAACCTGCGCAGACACACCAGGAGGGAAGCCTCACTTGGCTCCGTTTACAAGACCAGACCCAGGTCACCCCGTTCACGCACCCCGTTCTGTCTGCACAGCAGAGACCTGGGTCTGGTCTCACATCGGCCCCTTTAATGATGGGCTCCGACACTCACACGTCCTCAGCCAAGGGCATGCAGCTCAGCATGAAAAGCTAGACGTGTAAGGACTTAGGAACTCGCAGGGCCAGGGCAGCCAGAGCGCATGTGACCATGCCACAGGCAGGAGAGCGTCCCCACCCAGAAACAGACGGTACAGCCAGACGCCTCACCTGGTCATGACTCGGGCGTGCGTCCGGCTGTCCATCTTACTCGCAAGTAGCAAAGCATGACCCCATAAGCCGTTTTTCATCGCAGACTCCAGAGCATCCTGCAGAATGGTTAGGGGTTAGCTGAGTCGTCACACTAGCTCACGTGACTCAGCTGCAGGTGAAGACACGCATGACCCAAAGGCCTTCACACACCCTGCCCAGAGCAGAGAAATCACGGGCGGGTCGGCCCCGGTTACTCTGTGCTGTGGTCTCCACATGTACACGGACCTCATGCTCTATTTGCAGAGTGAAGAACCAGCGTGCCCATTAGCAAGACAGCAGGAGGCAAGGCCCCCGCTCACAAGAGGTCCTCTGCACTGTGGTCCACTGTGACACAGGCCACATGGGCGCTCAGCACCCCGTTCCAGGATGACACAGGAGGTTACCACCAGTGCCTCCTCCACATGCGCACAGCCTCACCTAGTCAAAGTAATCTGGGATACATGACTAATGCAGAAAACCTTTGACCAGTTTTCTAAATACGCGTTTCTGACAAACTCAGGGCCCATCAGGCTCCTGCACCCCGAGCTGCCTCCAACCTGCACAACCGAGCGACCCGCCACAGCGACCATGCTGGGCACCTGCTCCCCCCCAGCACCCACGTCAGGTCAGACCCTGCACCTGCCGCACCTGTGACAGCAGGCACCACTTCTGTCTTGTGCAGGCTTTCACCCGGGGCGCACTGTGTGCAGCAGGGCACGGCCCGAGCTCGGCAAACACGTCTGTTTGCTGAGTGACTGAAAACTGACCTGCAAGTCTTAAGATACTGACAGTTTTCACCAGAAGACCAGTCTCCTTCAGGGGGGACGCACAGGCGCCAGGCTCTCCTGCAGGCCCCCTGGGCTTGGGGACTCACCTTCTTACGGCCGTAAAGGAGCAGCTCTCGGAACCTCTCTGTGTCCTTCTCCAGCACGTTGGTGGCGGCAGCCTGGCTGTCTGTGAGAAAGGACAGCTGAGCCTCTCCGGCCTCTTCCTCCACCTGTTCTAGGGCCTCGTTGGTGAAATCAATCAGGTTGGCCTCATCAGGCGACTTCCCAGGAAGCCACACTGTCTTGTGGTCCCGTAACAACAGTTCCGCAATGTCTGTCCCCACCACGGTCTGCAGGGGCGGCAGGGACAGGGACACCAGAGGCCTCACTACAAATGGAACTTCCCATAGGTCTCGCTCAGGTCAGGACCCCCAAGAGGTCTCAGAGGAGCATGCAAGGCCCCACGGGGACACACCACAGCTCCCGGCACAGCCAGGAGCCAGGTGGACCAGACAGGCTGACATGGGGCCCAGACCTCCCTTTGCCCCCGACTGAACCCTGTTTGTCTCCCACATCCCCAAGTCACTGCCAAGGTGCTCTCTCCCACCCCCGTGAGTGAGCCGCCGGCCAGCACACTGCTGCCTGCACTCGGCCGGCACGGGGCTCCTGCCCAGCTCTGAAGGAGCTAAGACTCAAGGCCAACAGCAGGAACCTTGCACGGGCAGAGACACGCACCCCGTTCTGTCTGCACAGCAGAACGATGAAGCTCCAAAGGAGGCTGGCAGACTCCTTGTCAAGCAAGTTTTCGTCCTGCAAACACTGTGTGGCTTTGCTCTGTGCAAAATTAATAACATCCACTTTATGGGTGTCGTCTCTGAAAAAAGAACAGCACTCAGTGAACGGCGACGAGCAGAGACCACGTGCAGCCACCGCCCCACACGACAGCCGGGCACGGGGTGGGCACGTACTTGCCAAGCGGCCCCGGGAAGGTGCGCATCTCCTCCTGCTCTGGTGTGTGCTGCAGCAGCGTCTGCAGGGGGACAGCGGGGACGCAGGCAGCTCAGGGCAGGCACCATCACTGCCTACCTGCTCTGCCGGCCCGAGGACGCCTGTCCCTCCACTAGGGAGGCTCAGTGCTCCATCGGAGTGTGGCCACGTCTGGTCAGCAACAGTGATTTTCAAACTCTATTTTGAGTGGGGAGACCTGGTTCCCCCCACACTCTGAAGCAAGGCCCTGATCTGTGTGACAGAGGAGGCCTGCGGGGCTGTGAAGCAGGGTACCCCACCCCAGCCTCCCGGGAACCCCACCCACACTGGCTATCGAAAGTCACCAGTAAAATGAAAGTGAACATGGTCCTCCCCCACAAATCAGAAACACGAATGAAGATGGAAAATGAAGATACACCAGAGCAGTGCTTCAATGCTGACATCTGGGAGGACAAGCACACAGAGGACCCACAGGATGCACAGGAAGCACATGGGCACGACTGTGTCACACACAACAGAGCACAGCTGTAGAGCGCAGCGCGCATGGGCAGCCCAAGCACCACACGGCTGTGCCGGGAATCACCTCCATGCTGTGGACCTCCACCAGCGCGGGCTGCCCGTCTGACGGCAGGTTGGGAAGCACTTTGATGAGCTGGCCCCCAGGACCAAACCTGGCACAGATGTGAGGCACGGAGAACTTCTCAGGAGAAGCAGGTCTTGAAGGAGCTACAGTTAAACCAGGTGGAAAATGAACAGTTAGCTCGTCTGTTTTAAATGCTTCTGAACTACAGCAACAGCTTCGGTTTTTCCAGGTGCCCACAGCAGAACCAGAGGTTAGATTTCCCATGATAAACTTGATGACTTTCATTTTCAAGTTAGTTATTGCTAAATATCCCATTAAAAAAGCAGAACTTAAGCCTATGTGTCCAAAACTGTTTACATCATTAAAAGCAAGAACAGTTCTCTTCCAAATCGGAAGCTCCTTCCAGAACCAGAAGGTGCAGGGTCTCGGGACGCAGTACCCCAGCGTAAGCACCTCTGGGCCCCAGTACTTAGCTTTTGTTCCCACCCCAACTTCTGGTGTACGTATCACCGTGAGAATGGCATGCTGAAACATCTCATGTCAGAGAGGGAGCTTCTAACTGAGATCTGACTTTCGGAAGTAAAGCCCACTGCTCTATTTTAGACCTTGACACACTTTCTGCAGTTGGTCAGAAACAGAACTTGAAGAAACATTTCAGAGGGAACAGAGAATGTGGAACGTGTGACAAGACTATGACCAGCTCTGTGTTTCCTTCCAGAACGGCTGACCCCTCGTGGTTGGCACTGGAATCCAGGAGGCCCCTCCCCGCAGGAGCTCAGAGTCGGTGGGGCAGCCCTTAGGCCTGTGAGCCGCACTGAAGCCTAAGGAACGCGCATGCCGGGACAGCGGTCCTCACTCCACAGGAGGCTGAGGCCAGCCCACTGCCAATTCCTGGCCCAGTCCCGGTTCCCCGTTCCTCGCCCCAAGTACGCGGGCCTAGACCACACACACCTTGCTCCATGGAGGGCCAGTCAGCAGGGTAGCTGTACTCTGGGAAGCCCTGGGCACTGCCGAAGTTGCCGCTGTAAGGGTCGTAGGCGTAATCCCCATGGAAGGAGCCTGGCGGAGGTGGGGCCTCGTAGGGACCGGCAGTCACAGTGTGACTCCTGTAAACCTGACTCTTAGAAAACACAGCAAGCAAGCAAAGTCAGTGCCCCACGAGGCCCCGTGGGGGGGTTGGGGGGTGGGGGGTGGGGGGTGGTGGTGACGCTCAGGCTGCCGCCGCCCACCTGCTGTGAGTGGCTGCTGAAGCTGCTGCGACGGCTGGAAGCACTGAGGCTGCGAGCAGAGTGCTCACTGTGCTCACTGCGCCTGTCCACGTCCTCCCTGTAAGGGTCCCGAGGGGGCTCAGGGTCCTCCTCAAAACTCCCTGTGAAGCGGGGGTCGTATCTCCAGCTCTCATACGTCTCAGGCCTAAGGGAAGCGGTGAGGCAGGCACAGAAAGGGGCTGGGGGGCAACCTGGGATGACATGCACAGTCCCCCCAGGTCCTCCCAGTCCCACATCCCCACCATCACCCAAGTCCTGGCTTTAAGAGCACTGGTCAGAGCCCACCCTTGAGCACGGCCGCCCAAGTTCAGAGGCGTCTGAAGACGCAGGGACACGCTGCGTGTGCATGGCCAACGGCATGCCTCTTACAGACACCGAGACAGAAGAGCGAGCCACTCCCTGCTCTCCTGCTGAGGCTGGCCCTCCTCCTATAGCCCAACGTGAGGGAAGCCGGGAGGGTACGGTCCATCCTCCTTTCTAGCAACTACTGCGATGCCAGCTGCTCACCCAGAACCCACATGCGGCTGCAGCTCAACGGTCAGTTACAGAGACGCAAGGGCAGAGACGTGGGCACGTTGTTCTGATGCCTGCCTGCCCGCCCTTACCCACCTGTCCACGTGGGTGAACTTCTCCTTCCTGTACTGGTCGTAGTCTGTGTCGTACCAATACCTATGGTCCCTGAGTCTAGAACCATAGGGGAACTGATCCCAGTAACGCGGATCTGCAAGTGGCGGATTCACAGGTTAGTACAGCATGTAGAGCCAGGATGGGCCTCACTGGGGAAGCCTCCCTTCTGGGTTAAACAATGCTCCCAGGCTCCCAGCAGAACCAAACAGTCCTTCCAAAAACCAGTGTGACCTGGGGCGTTAGCTGAGACACCGGAGGCCCAGCTGTGTACTGCCTCTCATACAATCCCTCAGGGCCACCGCGCCGTTTGTCTCTCAATATATGTGATTAAAAAGAAAAGAACTGCTAGAAAGCAGCTATCTTTACTAAATTCTTGCTCAGTTACTACTTCTTAATGGTCACTCCCATAACTATAAATTTTACTCACATCTCTTCTAGTGTAGTCCAGAAAATTTTAAGAAACAGTCCCAAAACTAAGATTACTTTAAAAATAACTCTAACATTACAAACAAACTGGAAGCACCATTTCTGGCAAGTGTGCAGCATTACGTTGAAAGTGACACAGAGAAAAGCGGAAGCAGAGGCCTGTGGAAGCGGAAGGCGGCGGCCATGTTGGGATTCACCAGGAGCTGCCGACCTAGGACCATCCACTGTGCCAGGACACAGGACAGCCCGGCAGAGAGCGCGGCAGGGTGGTGGGGACATGCCGCTGAGGAGCACATGGCCGGGTAGCAGGCAGCAGCTGGGCAGTGAGGGGACCCTGCTGTGCTGCAGCCACCGGCCATGTGTGGCCATGGATCGTGCCAGACCGCTGTGTGACTGAGGGGCTTCTCTGTCACTGCATCCACTTTAATCAACTTAGTCACCGGTAGACAAGGCGCCTGGAGCTGCTGGTACCTGTGCTTCACTGGAAAACCTAATGTGATACGACGCATTAATGTCGTGAATGAGACACAATTTCTTAATGAAAAGTAGCATTATGGTGACCTCCAAATGCAGCCTGTGTGAACTGCCCGGGCTCGTGAATGAACACAGACGATGAGAGGGTGGGAGACTCCGTAGCAAGCCCCCGTGGGCACTGCTGACCGTCATGCCTGACCCTCCTCGCTCCTGCCGTACCTGCGTAGTCGTACTGGCTGGAGAAGTAGCTGGCATAGTAGTCACTCTGGCTGCTCCATCCACTTCTGGGATGATAGTAACCTTCAGGATGCCCTTGCCTAAAAAAGACAGTGCTGTTAGACAACCTATCACCTACGTCCAAAAGCATGACAGACACCAGTCAATACAAATCACACCCACAGCAGCAGGCACTTGTCAAAGCACTTTGGTGGAAAAGTTCTGATCAGAAGATCCCAAACAGTAGCGATAATGACATTACTACATAGCAAATCAGACTTCTCGTAGACCAGCTCCAGCACTCTTGTGTTCTCGGTGCTGAAGTGGGTCCTCAGGTTTCCGAGATCACAGTTAGAGCAGAAGGCACTGAGGGCTGACAAGCACACTGACAGAGGCTGCGCTGTGTCCTCTGGGTGGGTCCCTGGTGCCCAGAGAGCTGACCGAGTGGGACGCGCCGTGTGCTTGACCAAGGCAAGCGCACAGAGCAAGCCGCCTCTGCCTCAAGTTATAGAAGAAGCGGGACTTTGGAGTATCAGGTACCAGACCTTTCGGGGCAGCGAGATTCTTAGCAAGCTTGACAACATTTTTGCTTTCTCATAGGAAGTTTTAACTTTTATTTTTTTGTATTAATTTTTTGACAGAGAGAGAGAAAGAGATACAGAGACAGAGAGAGAGCTGAACTGGGGGAACTCCCCAGTTCAGAATATGGTTCCGCACGGTCCAGGGCCGGGATTCGCTCCTCGGTCCCTGGCCCTGCAAAGTGAGCACTTAACCCACTGAGTCATCCTGGCTTTCATAGGAAGTTTTAGACAATATTTGATTTTCAAAACTGGCTCTTCTTGGGGATGCTGAGATAGCTCAATGGTTGAGCACTTGCCTCCCAATCATGAGGTCCAGGGATTGAATCCCAACCCTGGCCATGCAAACCCATATGCTAAACTGCAGCACAACTGGTAACTGCTGAGATGGTGGCAAAGGTTCTCACCTCCCATGTGGGAGGCCCCTGGTTGGGTTCCCACCCCATGTAGCCCCACATCCACCCGTGTGGAATGAAACTCTGTCTCAACTAATGACGTACAGCTATGGAGACGGCTCTGGCTCCCCCCCTTGTTTCTGTTACTCTCTCTCTCTCTTTCCCTCTCTTTCCCTCTCTCTCTCTCTCTCTCTCTCTCTCTCTCTCTCTCTCTCTCTCTCTCTCGCTTTCTCACCTTCTCTCAACAATAAAAAAAAAAAACAACCCTAAAACAAACTTCAATTAAAAAAAAAAAACAAAAAACAGGGGAAAGCCGGGACGGCTCAGCGGGTTGAGCGCTCGCTTTGAGGCCATGAGGACCGAGGATCGAATCCCGGCTCCGGCCCAGGCAGGACCCACATGCTGAACTGGGGAGTTCCCACAGTTTGGTTCTCTAACTGTCTCTGTCTCTGTCTCTCTATCTGTCAAAAAGTAAAATAGAAATAACTATGCACTGAAGACAA
>PVKE010024478.1:0-23786 GCA_004027555.1 Craseonycteris thonglongyai | reverse complement strand
ACAACACAAAGCTTCCTGATGGATAATACAGTGGTAGGACATAAAGTTTGAAAATGATTCATCTTTCCTGCAAAGGGCAATAAATCCTTTGTTTTGACCAACCATTGCTGGTGCCCCATCGGTAGTTATCGCAGACAACTTATGCAAAGGCACCTTTATCAACCTGGCGTATGTTCTGAAAGTTTTATAAATATTCTCACCTCTCGTCTGTCCTTTCATTGGTAATATTTGCAACAGCTCCTCTTTTACTGTGAAGTTACTAAATACCATTCTCACCATAACTGCCAACTGTGCAGTGTCTGATATATCTGTTGACTCGTTAAATTGCAGAGAAGCAGTCACATATTTCCAAGTCAGTCTTTAATTGAGTTTGCAAGTCTTTTGAAATTGCATGTATTCTTCTTGTGACTGTGTTATTTGACAACTGTAGGTCTTGTATCGCCAACATAATCTCACACTTGTTAGAATATTCCTCAAACAAACAATCGGCAGCAGTCAGAAATGTTGCTTTGAACAATTCACCATCCTGGAAAGGTTTTTTCTTCTTTGCAAGCATGTGAGAAATTTTGAAAGAAGCAATGGTTGCCTTTTTAGATTTTTCCACATGTCTAGTGAAAACAGTCTGTTGAGTAGTTCAACTTAATTTTAGTTGATTTATATTTTTCTTTCTTACTTCAGATTTAAGTTTATAATTCATATCAAAAGTGGTATGACTTGTCTGAAAGTGACGTTCAACATTATGTTTTTTCGGCACTGCAATACTATTGCCACACAACAGGCAAACACATTTACCTTTTAAATTAGTGAAACAATATGATTCCTCCCAGTCTGTGTTAAAATTATAGGTTCGTTTTCTCTTATTTGGTCCACTCATTTTCGGACTAAAAAAATAAAAATAAAAATAGTTATAGAACTACAATATCATATCAAATTGCCACCATAATAATAGATTACCTACCTCGCTTTTAGTTCATTTAAAATCGAATATATCAAAACACTGTGATCCTAGCTAACCGTCACCACCCAATCAGTCCAGCAACCGCAATCAAAATGGCAACGTCGCGTCTCCCGGTTGGGGGGAGGAGAGTGTAAAGAGCGCAGCGGCTACACAAGACGCGACATGCACAAAGGCGAAAGCTAGGGAAAAACTTATACATACGATATCGCAAGCATACCAACAAATATAATAAACCTGTGTAGATACTCAAACAATATTTTAAAATTCTAACAAATGTATAAAAATAAATTATAGTTTTACTTAGTGTTTATGAAAAACTTCTGATGCAGTCAAATAACGGCGGGTGCACACAAATCGGGCCGCGGGCACCATGGCGCCCATGGGCACAGGGTTGGGAATCCCTGTATTAGAGAATGCCATTGTATCAATATTAAATTATTTGCATTCAGCAATTTTATTATGGAGATGTAAGAAGTCTTTGGTCTTAGAAGATATAACTGACATTTAGGAGCAAACGGTAATGGTTCAGGAAAAAAATAAATAATTGAGAGAGAGCACATATGTAAATGTAGCACTATGTCAGTGAATTTAGGCAAAAGATATAAGGTTATTACAGTACTCTTACAACTTTTCTGTAAATTAAAAACCTTGAAACATAAAATTTAGAAACATAAAAAAATTTCCAAGAGTATACTGGGATTCCAAGTAAAAGTTTGAAAGATTAAACAATTTTCTCTAGACAATTAGGAAGAAAACAAGCAAACAAAGCCTACTCATAGAAATGAGCATCAGCAACAGACAACAAATGGAGCAATATCTATGAATGTCATATCCAGTGAGGATACACAAATTCAGAAAATACATTGTTGTGGGTCTGGGAGTATGTTTCCAGCCAACAATAATATAAATGAATGCTAAGGAATTCAAGTTTGAGAGTCAAAGAATGCTCTTATTCCTGCTGTCCACCTAACTCTATGCTCTCCCTACTGTCGGCTCAGGGATCAGTATGCGTTCCTACCACACCAGCTCCTGTTGGAGCTATTAAGTTGCTGCTGTTGTTATTGTTGTTGTTATCAAACCCACAAAAGCTAGTTTCTGTGCCCTGCTTATAACCTTCTAGCTCTCTGCCTTCCTGCAATTTGGGGCCAGTTCACTGAAATACCCAAGACAAGTCTTCAAAATATTTTTTATCCACTACTTTAGGTTGTTTTCAGAGGGATGACAGTTAAGATTATACATTCCTTATTTTGTGGTTGTAGATACTTTAAAGTTTTTAAATTATTTTCTGTGTAAGACGTGGTTTCTTAATTTTAGTTTATATAAAATTCATTGGGGTGACACTGGTTAGTAATTAACATGAGGATATGAAACAAACCCATTCTAAATTTTAGATAAAAAGTAAGAAAGGTTTACAGGCCAATGTAAGGGAACCCAATTAACTATCACAACAGACCAATGAAGAACAAAATGTCTACTTTTTTAAAGAAAAATAAGTTCACTCAACTTATCTTTGAACCCAAGAATGGGTGGTAGTATGCTATAAATTGTGCTTAATTAAGCTAAGGGAATTTAAACTTGAAGTTCCAAGTAGTCGCCCTCCAAAATCAGAAGCCTCTAGTTCTTTTGAATGTCAAGTCAACAGATATGATGTCCTACTCTGAAACTTAACGATCTAGCTTTTCTACCCTTTAATATTTATGATGCAATACAATGGCTGTATGTACTTGACATTTCCAGGTCCAATTTTTGTAAATGGTCTTAACGCAGCCTCTAAATTTGCAAACACAAATTATTTGAACAAACATTTCTGGTAGCTAGATAAAAATGCAGTGTTTGAGGATATTACGTGATGCACACAATTTCAGAGGCCATGGTAGAAGAAGGTTAGAGTAGCTTCCCCTTCAAAAAAAAAATTCTTGAAAACCTGGAAGTATAATCATACCCACAATGCTTTTCTCTAAAAAATAAAAATGCATGGCAGAACTGAGAAATAGCATATAGTATACATCAGATAACCTCAAATTTTCACTCAAGTCATTATATTAGCAATTAGCTTCATAAAAAATGGCAGATAGTATATCATTTCCAATCTTATTCCTGAGGATTTACTCTCTAGTTGCTTTTTCCCCACTATAGATAATATAGTAAAATACCAAAAAATAACCACGAGATTTATAGGGATCATATATATAGGGATCCAGTCCTGGAATAGAGGGCTCAGGGGAACACATTTTCCATGATCAAAACTCACCAAGACACTATTCCTCTCCTTTAATGCACCCATTTCAACAATCAGCTTAATACAGTCACTTTCCAAATTCTAGTAATAAAATCAACATAATAGGAAATTTTCCAATCTGCATTTAATTTAATTGCGATTTTCCTTTATTTGTGTTTTTAAAATATCTTTTCTACAGCTCCATGAGTGGTCTGCCCAAAGTGTAAGTGCCTGATTGATTGACAGGTTATTTAACAACTAGTAGTTATTATCCCTTTTTATTAAGAGTTGAGTGGCTTTTAGAGTAAAAATAATAGGGCGGTAAAAAGGTCTTTGATTCACTTATTTCAAATGGAAAATTGGAGAGCAAAAAAGTTATAAAGTCAGTGATTCTGACAGTATGTGCATTTCTCAAATCATACATTAATTGGCAGTCATAAATTATAATGAGTGGACATACAATGTGAAAGAGGAAAGTTAAAGATGTATTGAGAAATTTTAAAGGTATTATATGCAGTGGGTGATAATTGATCTTTTCTGAATTCTTATATAAGTGAGTTTTTAAATATAAAACTACAATGAACACTATGTAGAGGGTGTGACTTCCAGTGTATATTTTGTGAGACTGTGAGAAACAGTTCATATGTAAAAGTGGTTTTTTTACCTTTATAATGCTTCTATTTTTCCATTAGGTATAGTTAGGCTTTTTTTTTAAACTTAAAAAAACATTCAGGTGACTTTTCTATAATTTTGTTTTGATCCTTTGTCATATAATTATACTCCATGTATAACTTTCCTAGATTACCTCCTCTTTTATTTACCCTTTGTTGATAACTGAAAAAAAAAAACAACACAGTTGGTAAAATTCTTACTTTAATTTCCCACAGAACCAGTAAGAGTTATCTGTTTCATTCCATTGTTATTGGGTCAATTTGAAACAATCACACAGTAGCTGAGATGATACAAACTCTGTATAAACTGAAATGAAAATAAACAAGAAAAAAATTTGGCAACTTTGAGCAAGATCAGCTTCTGGGTTCAACATATGTACTTTTCAAAAATCAATCCTTTGAAAAAAACTTAATTATCTGACATGGATAGCAACCTAGAACTAAACAATCAGATATAATCTGGGCCATGCATTTGTGCAGCTTCGTGTATTTGATATATTCATCTGAAGTCTGCTAGTCAACATTGTAAAAAACAAAAGAGATGAACAAATCAAATAAATTACGCTGCTATTTGCAAATCATTTGTATTTCTGCGTCACACATCCCCAAAATGGTGCCCACTCCAAGCAGGCTATGCAAACAGCAAGACCTATTTTCTTCCTATGTCCCTTTACATGAATGATCACTTTCCACTGTGACGATGGCTAGAGAAAAGCATAGAACAGTAGCTGGTCATTAGACTCCTGTCTCATAAATGGGGTTTGAGAAAGTCTTTGGACAAGTGGGAGCACTGGTCATAACTAGCTGGGACTAAAGTTCGTATCACCACGTGAAGCAAACTCTCCACAGAAGTAAAACAACATCGATGGCCAAACTGAGCAATGGAGGTTAAGAATAGGAAGTCACTAAGGTAAGCTGAGTATTATCTATTTTTTAGTTGTTCAAAGCGTTACTTTTTATCTCACGCTGCTAGGGTCTCTGAAGTGCTTTAGGGGGTCATGATTTATTCTAGCTTTTGGAAGCTGATTTACATGTCCATATTTAGGCTATATCGCTGAGCTCTTGAAATGGATGGAGGGCAGTTATTGAAGGTGTGGTCTAGAAACAAGAACATTATGTAAGGAGAGGCCAGTGCACTGAGGAAGCGTGGCAGGAGGCAAAGCCAAAATGAGTGTGCACTTGAGGAGGTCAGCACATCTGAGAGAAAAGGACCTGGGAAATTGTGCACCTGAACCCAAACCAGGGTGATGAACAAAAGAGTGACTGATGATTAGATGTGGGTGATAAAATCACATTAGTCATAGCAAGAGAGGGGAAGAAAGGTGATTCGGCTTAGGAAACATTTGTGGAAAAGTATGATCCCATGCTCGATTTTTAAAAAGAACCTGTTCAGAGTAGGCAATTCCTCACTGCTTCCTTTGCTTAAGGGTCTGCCCTGCCAACCAAATGTATGGGCATTCACATCTCTTCTGGGTCTCCATCATTTTGCAACATGCTCTCATTGTTCTATCCACATCCATATTTGTCTTTTTTTTTAATGTTAAATTTATTGAGGTGAGCATATTTGTCTTTGATGCCTTCTGCTTCCTTGTGGATACTTTTTCTTCTCCTTTTAAGGTGTCTGGTCTGTTTCACATTCCCTTTGATCTTTTCCTTACCACTAGCTGTGTTCAGCACTTATTCCAGGTTCCGTGATGGTCATTTTACTGTGTGGTTATTTTTTTGGTTTGAAAAAAATCACCCTCTTCAAATTGAGTACTGTAGGTACATATCCCATTGCTAGGAAATTTTTTTTTCCCCAATAGTTTTGCACACTAGTTTAAGGTAGTCTTTTATAAGAGTTATACTTCCCCTTTCTTGATTTTGCACATCTCGGAAGAATGCTGATGGCACAAAGAATGCAAAATGGAACATTACTTTGGAAAAGCGTTAAAGAGGTTTTATATAAAGTTTAATATACACCTATGATACAGCAACTGCACTGAGCATATCTCCCAAATGAACAAGTACTTATGCCCACAAAACAAGATTTGTAAAAGAATATTCATAGAAGCTCTATTCAGCATAGGCAAAACAAAAAGCAGGCAACATCTACATGTCTGTAATACCAATGGCAGAATAAGGCAACAATCCATAAATACACTCAACAATATGGACAAATCTCAAAACAATTGTGTTTAGCAAAAGGAGCCAGACATATGATTACATAATGTACATTTCCATTTGCATGAGGTCCAGGAACAGTCTAAAATGAATCAGTGGTGCTAGAAATCAGCAGAGAGGAGAAGCCAGCATGGCTCAGCAGGCTAAGCACTCACTTTGCAGCCCTGGGGAATGAGGATCAAATCTTGGCCCTGGCCCACATAGACCAATATGCTGAACTGGGGTGTGCTTCCCATGTGGGAGGCCCCCAGTTCGGTCCTCGCCCCCTCTGATGCCCCCCATTCAGCCCCTGGCTCAAGGGGCATGCCTCCTATGCAGGAGGCCCCCAGCCCAGTTCCTGCCTTGTGCAGCCCCTGCCCACCTGTGTGGAATAAAACCATGTGGAAAACTGATGACATGCAACTGTGGAAACTGCTCTGGGCCCTCCCTCTTCTCTCTGTCTCTGTCTCTCTCTGTCAAAAACAATAAAATAAATCTTTAAAAAAAAACAGAAATCAGGACAGAGCCAGCTCTTGGAGGGGGATTGTTATCTAGGAAGGAATATGAAGAAATTTTCTGGGGAATGGAAATGTACTAGCCTCCTCTGAGGAATGACTACTTGAGCATAAACATAAAATACATTAAAACTTTCCAAGCTAGGCACTCATTTTACTACATGAAAAGTATGACTTCTTTCAAAAGAAAAAGGCATGAATAAAAGAAGATACAGTGAAAAGAGCACAAGTTTGCAAATCAAACAGATTTCAATTCAGAATCTTAGCTCTCATTTAATAATTCCATGATTCTGAGCAATGCATGCTCTATAAAACAGGGAAATATTACCTATCTCATAGGTATATTAACCAAGTTAAATTATTTAATGGTAGTCAATCAATAACTATTAGTTCTTTTCCTGTCCCTTTCTCCTCTGTTTTGACTAATTATTTATAGTGGCATAATTCCTAACTAGTATTCTTTCTATTATGCCACCAAATGGGTAGATTTGAACATTAAAGTTTGAGGAACACTGTTCTAGAAGATTCTCAGTGTACATCAGCAAATCCAAGGCTCTGATAAATTATGCATTAAAAATATATAGTTAGCACTGCTTGAAACTACACCTATCAATCTTATAAGAAATGCCCCCCAAAACATGTATTTTTAGGGGTGTAAACATTACTACCTTACCAAAGATTTTGCTCTAAGAAAAATATTTTTGACAAATATGTAAGTGTAGTATATCTCCTCAGTTCTGAATAAAATTTTTGGATATCCATCAGCACATTTCAGACATGTTGAGTTCAGGATAAGTCTGCTGGATAGAACTGCAGCTCTCAGAGCTGATTAACTTGCTGCTCTGACCCTCTTAATACATATGTGCTTGGGCAAAGAACCCAAGTAAGTGATGCTCAAATGTGAACAAAGGGCATAGCAAAATCATGTGGTGAGTTAATATATCATTCAGAACATTTGAAAATACCATCTCTGGACCCTACCCGCCAGCCTCTTCATTCTGGAAGATGTCTTCTAGTGATTGCAACATGCGCACCCCCCTAGGTGAGGACTGTGGGTTTAAATAAATGCTTTTCCACTCTGATGGCACATTGGTATGAGGCTGAAAAACACCAATTCCCAAGACCCAGTGCTAAAGACTGATTTCACTGGGCTTGGGTGGATTTACATATTGGCATATTTAAAGATTCCCCAAATGATACAAATGTGCAGCATGAGTTGAGAACCCCTGGTCTAAGAAAAATAATGGGGTTCTCTTGTCCCTGTTGCCAAAACTACCCATCATTTTGTTCTTGCGTAAAAAGTTAAGTCCTTTCATTGGTGGGTATTAGTCAAAGGAATGCCTAAGCTGAAATTTCTTATTTCGGGGCCCTGGTGAAGACCTGGTGAACACAGAAGTGGTATTTCAGAGTTGAGGACAGTGAATCGTTTAAAAATTGCTGCTCTGAGTCATCACACTACTATGAGGATCCAGGTAGTTTGCATACTGCTTTCCATCCATATTGATTCAAAGCTTTAAAATTGGAAATCACACACAAGCAATTTGTAGGCATCTGAGTGCAGAAAAAAAAAAAACGCTAAAAGGCTCTTTTCATTGTCTTTAAAAATAATCATTTTATAATTCAACCTCATCTGAACAATTTTTAAGTAAGTGCAGTTATCGGAGAACTTTTTCCCCAGTCACCTAATTCATAGTAAGTAGAGGTCACAGAAAGGCTTTTAAAAATAAGCATTGTTCATCTTTTTTCAGAAAAAAAAAATCCAAAGATGTTTTTAAAGTTTCCATTATCTAATACCTTTAAGACTTCATTTCAATATTTATTATACATCAAAACTGGCATTCAATTAAATATGCAAGTGATAAATGGAAAAAAAAATAGGAAGGTCTTATCTAAACTGTAGCTTTCAAGAGCACGTTTCTTGCTTACTTTTCCGCCTTGTACATAAATATTGCACTTGTCTACAATTTGGAAATAAAGAGACTCAAGTGTATAGGTGAGGGCTTTGTGGAAAAAACAACAACAACATCTATTTACTTAAATTGTACCAATACTACCTAATGGGACAGGGGAAGTTTGAATAAGCCTGCTGAAACGACAGAGTAATTTTATTAAAGTAGCCCTCCGAACCCTGTAGGCATAAACCTAATGAAAATCTGGGCATTAGTGTGTCTGCTAAGAAAAGGTATGTGTTTACCTGGCTTAAATGAATTACACACACACATACATACACCCTCCTCCTCTAATAGTCAAATGATAAATAAGTATTTATTAAAGTAAGTAATACAATTTTTTTTTTTAGTAATGGTAAATATAAATTGTGGTAGTCCATCCTCCTAGCAGTTAAAGGCATTCGAGTACCGCTATTGATGGGACTTTTCTAGACTTTGCCTTATATAATTTAAACAGTGCTGGTCACCAACCGTTTGCAAGGTTTAATCGGTCTTCCGGGGAACAGTGTGGAGCAAATTATATGAATGATACCAAATCTCAACGATTAAGTAATGTGAAAAGATGAGGAAAGTGAAGCAAATTCTCAGTGGAGAAAAAAAGACTGCATGTAACCCAAGTGAAGTTTTAAAAATGGTAAGGCGGATTGATAAAATTGATCTGAGCCAACTCTGTATGCTCCGAGACCAGAGAAGTGAGTAGACAGGATCTGAAAATTAGAAAGTTGGGAACAAGGAAAAAAAGAAGTCAAAACTCTTTCACACAAAGGATAATAAGCATATGGAATAAATTACTATAAAGGGCCCCTGAAGCAAGGAGCATCATTGAATACGAGAGGGAATGAAATGAATTTCTAAATGAAAAGGGAAGATAGGGAAGAACAGGAGGAAAATAGGCTACTGGAAATAGGGGAAACTTTAAAAAGCAGGTGTGATGAGCAGAAGAAACCTTTCATCCGGGTCCCTTCACTCCGTTCTGATAGCGCTGTTAAATGGCTTTTGGCATAGCCTGTAATCTAAAATAATGTCATAGCGTGGTGCTCCACGCTGTCACATTTAACCAAATGCTACATGGCATTTAACATCAGTCTATCTTCAGGGATGTCTAAATACAAATCTATGTCATGCGATTCTATTCTGCATATCAACGATCAGGGAAACTACCCACCATTGTGACCCATGCAGGTGCCACTTTTCTATGGATGTTGAATATTCAAGAAATTTTTCCTGAGTCCGTGGCTTTAAAAAATAAATTAAGCATCGGCCATTAGCACCTACAATCTAGTGCATGCCTTAATAATAGATGAGATGATTTTGAGTAGGACATGCAGAAAACAGGAAGGCATATTACCATTTGTAAACTATTCAGAACTGGATGGATCATGGCTCCTTGAGCTCACTGCCTTCTGTTATATCTAAAAAGCACCTCCTGCCTTCCTAGCTCGAAGCATGAGTCTTTTTTTAGGAAAGGGTGCTGAGGCTGAATACAGGATTTCAAGTGATGGATGATTTGAAATATTAATATGTAAGGTATTGCTAGCTAATTATTCAGCGGTTACCTTCTGACTTAGATGGGGAATAGGTTACCTTTGGGAGACAGGATTCCACCTTCCAGCGCCAACTAAAGTATGATTGCTAGACGTTATATAGTGCTTGTGACTGCTAACTCTCTCCCAAAAGGTACAGAGAGAGAACTTCCTGATCTAAAATATAAAGTGATTAATAGAGGCATAGTCACTGAATGCTTAGAAAACTCAGGGCAACACTGAATAACAGAACAAGCTACTTGGTCAACTGAGACAAGAAAGGAGAGTTATCTTTCATGTAGGTTTCATTGTACATTTTAAATATTCCTCATAGGTTTAGTCTTTTCCAGACACTTGGAGTGTCTTACTCTTTTATCATTTTTTTGCACACCAACAAAAACTGTGATAGGGTCCAGAGCAGGATATTGGTTTAATAATGACTAATCGAGAACTTTTAGAGCTTTTCAGTCATAAGGGGCCATTTCCCGATGGGAAGTTCATCAATAATGTATTAAGGGGAAGCCAGGATGGCTCAGTGGGTTGAGCGCTCACATTGCAGCCCTGGGGACCAAGAATCGAATCCCAGCCCGGGCCCGTGGGGACCCATACGCTGAACTGGGGTGTGCTTGCCATGTGGGAGGTCCCCCCAATTCAATTCTTGCCCCCAAGTTGGGCCCTGGCTCAAGGGAGAATGACTCTCATGCAGGAGGTCCCCAGCCCAGTTCCTGCCCTGCACAACCCCCGCCCACCTGTGTGGAACGAAACCATGTTGAAAAACTGATGATGTACAACTACGGAGACTGCTCTGGGCCCTCCCCCTGCTGTCTCTCACTGTCTCTGTCAAAAACAATAAAATAAATCTTTTAAATAAATAAATAAAAATAACGTATCAAGATCAATATCAGAGTGGGTGGGCACGGGTGTCTGACTTGGAAACTCAAGTCAGACATGGGAAGTGTCTACCCTTCACAGACAAGATCAGTGAAACATACATTAATGACAGTCACAATCTGCCAAAATGGCCAAAGAGCTTTTTTGTTTTTTTAAGATACAGAACCTAAAATGTCATGGTGAGTTTATCCAGAGAGGTAGAATGAAAACTAGGTAGGACAGGTTTCACTAGATTCTTAGATTTGGGTGTAAATTGTTTTTCTAAACTATAAAAGAGTGACCGGTGTCTGAAACAGCAGGTAAACTATGTCTAAACACATAACACTAGTTCAGGACGAAGGTGACAAAAACATGGAGCTGATCATCATGTCTGTTGTTCTCCACCTCTCCCCTCACCCCAAGCCAAGCCAATGAAAGGCGCTGCTAACTCATCATGGCATTCTTTCCCGCTGAATTAACAATCTTTGTTAAAATGGGTCTCCCAGGAGATCCTCACAATCTATTGGGTTTGGCACTAGAGATGAAACCTACTTAATAATCCTTGCACAGAGCTGTACATTGATGTAAATTCAGAATGGGGCTTGAAAAAAACGTCTGTGGAAATTATCAGGGCAACACTGAGTAACAGAACAAACCACTTTCTTATGAAACAGAAAACAATGTCTTTCCTTTCTGATTTATTTCATAATGAATAATAAAGAATGGGGGTGGGGTGGAGATTTTCAGTGTCAAAGGGCATTGAAAGTTAGTTAAGACATACTCTTTTTGTGGAGATATGATCTCAGAATGGGATTTTGTTTTTTCAGGGGAGGCTTTTTGGTTTTATTTCCTCAAAAGTGAGAGGTAGATTGGTAGGCGGGGTGGACCAGAAGTGCATAAGGAGATAATAGCACTGATTCATTTCAGCTGACAGTGCTCTGAGACATTTTATTTTTCAAGCTGATTGTGTGTTATAGAAACACACAGACAACAGTACCATAGAGAAGCATTTGTCCTGTGTTTAAGTTTTAGGGGCATAGGAGTTACAGTGTATAGTTAAAGCAACACATAATAGTATTTTTGTGGATGCTGAGATTAATTTTCAATATGCAGCCTCCCTTGGGATATTTATATTCTTCCAATCAGCATGGAACTGTCCATCAAAACTAACATTATAAAAAAAATTTTTTTAACTTGGCATTGCAAATGTTTCAGGGCTTTTCTTTCAAGAGCTCTAGACAGATTAACAATCTTCCTGTAAAAATGACCTGTGTCATTTTCCCCAGTGCCGGCTAGTTATTTCAACACAGTTGAATTCAGAGGAGTCAAGAGCATGGTTTCCCCTCTCCTTCTCCCTCTCCCTTTCCGATAATTTTAGAACCATTTGTTTAAGGCCCAGAATTTAGGGCTATTTTAAGAAAACCCTGATATTTCCTTGAGAAGGCAAGGCACACTGCCTTTTAAAATGTATTTCTCATTAGACCAGAGCCAAATAAATAGTTTCCAAATGGGGAAAATAACATCGTTTCCCCCACAAGTCGCTCCCATCCTTTTTGAACCCTGCTAAGCATTTTTAATGGACACGTGCCCTCAGCTCATCTTTTGCATGCTAACAATTTAATCTGAATACCAATATAGACACAAAATGAAGTGACTGTTGCCTGCCCTACGTATCTGCAGAAGAAATCTTGGAGTAAAACATTGTCTTTGCAGCTCATTGTGTCTCTAATTAGAGTGGAAGGAGGCAGAGGCTCCCGGTGTCAGTGTGTGTTTAGCATGCCCTGGAGCCCCAAACTCCTGTGGGTATCAAAGTGCACTAATTAAATGAGGGGTCCACAATCCGGCACTAAACATCAGAGTTCGAGAGAGAGTCCGATGTCCTCAGTGCCTTTGAGAATCCGTGGCCCACGCTAATTACCCATTGTTGAATTGACTTCCCATTCTGGGAGGAATGAATGGTTCCACTGCCTCCCCCCCTCCCCCGATTTTACCATCTTTGCTTTGGCTGCCTAATTAATCTTATGGAAATCTCCCGAAGCCAGATTCCAGCAAGGTTGCCCCGATGTTTATAATTTGATTTGTGATGATAAAAGTGAAGGCACCCGGTGATGGAACAGTGTCATTTCCAACACTCTTGAGAATCGAAGAGGCTATCAATCTTTCCCACGTGCCTGGCAAACTGATATCCGAGAAAATTAACTTCAATTAATAACAGAAATCCCCAGACGCACAGGAAAGTGAAGCCGCTTTGAAAGAGAACCTTCAAAGATGCCTCTGGCCTGTCTTTTATATGCAGACCTTTCGTGTAAGATCCTCAGTGAGGAAATGTGAGTGCAGAAGCGGTGTTTGTGTGTGTGTCCTTTTTCTCCCCCAATACGAATTTCAGGTATCGTTCAAACCTACTGCAGAAAAATTTCACCAAAGCCCTCTAGGTTTAATATCAAAATATTCCTGTCTTTAAGCTCCCCACATTTGTCCTTTAATTTAATGAGCAATGCAATGCTAAACATCATTTGAAAACTTTCTTCTCACCCACAAAGGCTTTCTGTGGGTCATCAATATCTTAAAGTTAATAACATAGTATATGTGTATGTACAAACATAAACAGATGAAACTCATGGAAATTTATGACAAATTCAAAAGAACCTGTCCAATGCAGTAATAGCAAGATTGGATAAGGAATAAAAAGCCACTAACTCATGGTTTTATATCAAATATTATTTGATTTAACATAATCTACTCTCTGTATGTTTAATTATGTGTTCTAATTGTGAATTATATATATACTTTTAAAGGGCAGTTACTCTTAGACAGCACAATTTCAGTTTATTGATTAAAAGATTCAAAACATTTATACTACTTTATCACAACTGGAGCTAATGTACCATTCAGAATAATCTCATAAATTAATATCTAATTCCTCCTCCCCATTACCCCCTTCTATCACTGCTTATATTTCTACTTATTTTATTTTTGTTTTGTTCTTTAAGATTTTATTGTTTTTGAGAGAAGGTGGGAGAGACAGAGAGAAGGGGGAGGGCCCAGATCAGTCTCCATATTTGTACATCATTAGTTGTAACGTGGTTTCATTCCACACAGGTGGACGTGAGACTGTGTGGGGGCAGAACTGAACCTGGGGCCTCCTGCTTGGGAGGCGAGAACCTTTGGAGCTGCCCCGGTGGTTAGAGATGCGCTGCAATTCAGCATATGGGTTTGCACGGGCCCCAGTTCAGCGTATGGGTTCCCTGGACCTCACAGCTGCAAGGTACGTGCACAACCCATTGAGCTAATTCCATCATCCCCTGTTTTGTTCTTTAAAAGCCTTCAGGTTATTAAAACATAATTCTCAAAATATTAAAAGAAACGTACATCTCCCCAATCAATAGTAAGCACCTGTCAATATTTTATTTCCCTTATTAATAAGGGAAATAGACTTTGCCAGCAGGACAGCAAAGTTAATTCAAAAAAGATGGAAGACCCTGGGTTTGTAGGCAGTCATTGGAAGAAGAATGGCGAAATAATACGAAGAAAATAGAGAAGTGATGCATCGCTGGCTCAATGAACAAAGAACTCTTAGAATTTTCTACTGGACAGAAAAGACATTCACCAGAGCCTCATTTCCTAATAGGTGCCATCTAGTCTAACTTTCGCAAGATGTAAAATGCTTGGGCTCTAGTCACATGTGAACTCTACAGACACAGTTACATCCCTGAGAAAATCAGGTGATCCTTGTTAGAGAGTCCTCTAGCACAACAGGAAGGAAATGCAATGATTTTTGCTTTACTTCTGAAGTTTTGGATAATTCTCTTTGACAGGGTGAATACATTCATCAGTTCTGCAATTGAAGTGGATGACCAAGGTTAATAAATACTATTTTTACAAGTTAAAATTAGGGGAGACCCAGAGATTCTAAATGGAACCAACCAATCAACCCCCCCAAAAAACAATAAATCAGATGGGGCCTTGGTTTAGTTACTAGATGAGGTAAATTTCAAATTTTTGTTGTAAGTGTTACCATGTGATTGAATTCATTTTGTACCATTTCTTGTTCTTTACACCCTGATGAACAGATATGGGAAACTATTGCATTAGCAGACATGGGAATCTCACAGACTCTGTGAACGGTGTTATTATACTATACCACTTTCACCATTTATCTAGGCTGCATTTTGATTGGCTAGAAGATTATTTCTACCCTTGACAGCTAGTACCACTTGTTTAGAAAAGTGGATTTTCAGTTCAAATAATACCCCTTATATTAAAGTTATCACTTGTTTAGAAAAGTGGACTTCCAGTTCAAACAATACCCCATATAGTAATATAACACCCCATATATTTTCAGTTTAAATAATACCCCATAAACTAAAGTACCATGTAGTTTTCACTTACGTGTTAAAGGCAATATTCTGAGATCTCTACCAAGTAACTAAAACTTTGTTTTGCAAAAGGAAATGAGTAATATCAACCTTTAACAGTTAAAGGTTTTTAATTCCATATGTGATTTATGTCTCTTAAGTCATCACTAAATGCTGAATTAGGTATCAGAACTGACCATTCTTCTGCCTTTTCATTAAAAATAATCATATCTTCCAGTAATCTGGAAATTCACTGGCAAGGAAAAAAACGTTCTTTACTATAACTGACTTATGTTATCTTAGACATGTATAACATTCACAACAATGACTTTCACAAATAACTTAAGACAAACCTAAATTTACTTCTTTAAAAAATACAAGTCATGTTTTAGAGATATTGTTTCAGTCTAAAGAGTCAAAAACATTATTTACAACACATTTTTATTGTATATAATTCCGTTATCAAACACTGCTTAATCTCACACTCTATGGTATACCAAATTTAAGTAGAAATTTTTTCTATAAAATAAACATTTTCTTATTATGATTAAAACATAGTAGAAGGAACCAAGATTGGGAATAAGGTGGAAATATTATGCAGATTTAAGAATACTATTAATTTGATTATGCCAAATCTGTCCATGGGCACCCTCACACAGAAAGAGAAAATGACATAAGTGTTTATATATGTATTGTTACGATTAATACAAATTTTGAGCAATTGTATTGTGAAAATCTAAAGGTGATTTTTAAAATATCAAAGCATTATACAAAACATCAAGAATGTGGAACCAGAACATTCAATAAATGTCAAAGAAATGTTTACTCTGCATGTATTCGTTCCTATCATATGGTTATCACATGCTAAGAAACAAACTTGCCTATATAGAGGGTCATATTTTACAACATAAGTTCACAAAGCTACTTCTTCCTTTATAGAGGGTTTGTAATTTTTTTAAGTTAGATGTTTCAGGCTGCACTAGAACTCTCTAAAAGCCGATTAAAGATAGGATATATTTTCACCAAACATAAACGGAGGGTGCCAAAAAATGTATACATATTTTAGAAGATGTTATGTATGTGCTACTTTTCAAAGTTGAATTATGGTAGCAATGTGTAGTACGAATGTGTGCTCAAAATATGGTGTCAATCAAATGAATGCTAGAGTCACCATGTGACAGGCAGGACAAAGAAAATGGTGGAAGCATGATCGTTGTGCAAGACGATTTTGAAGTGGTATTTGAAATTCGAAAACACTGTGGAAGTACAACGACGATGGTGGCATAAGTATGCAAAAGAACCTCCAACATGCCTAACAATTGCACACATGCATAAAAAGTGTAAGACACGTGGTCCATTGAACGGCGCATACAGCAATACAAATGGACACTTTGGTCACTGTTGCTCAAGCAGAAGTTCACTGTCATCAAAAGTGTCTGGACGCTGATGGTCACCACTTTGAGCCCCTCTTGTCATTGTGAAAATCAAACGTGACTTATACGCATTTTTTTTGTTTCAGTATATATTGAGTATTATAATTTTAATGCAGTTTTTTCCTTTCTTAAAATGGGAATACATTTTAAGGTATACCTGGAAAAAGTCCAGCCATTGTCAATATAACAAGAACAGTTACATGGTTGGATACTTGCTGGACAGCCCGCATATACTTATTTCAGTTTTGCAGGACTATGTAAACACCCAGTGTCTTGGGTTATGTACTGTATCTCCCAGTTAGTGCTGAACAGATTGTTTCCAAATCCCATGGGTTTCCCACTTTGCCAGCACCGGGCTACCTTCACATAGCATGATTAGTTCTCACCTTAGAAACTGTTTAATACATTTCATGTTAAATAAAAAGGAACTGGGCGATGTAATAAATGTTTTATATTCAATAAGATAATCATCATATTTCATACATTCATTCCTTCAGAGTGCCTGTTTCTGTCCTTCAAAAATGACCTGCAAGTAGCTTAGCAATAATGTTAACTCTATATGGGCTTTATTCTTTGCTCAGTTAATCACACATTCAATTTACCTACCTTGCTGCCCATGTGCATTATAATGCAAATCGATTCAAGTAAGGTGTGAGAGCTTAGGAAACCTGGCCTGGCCAGCACTTCCTTTATTTCTTGCCTTAGAGCTAGCCAAGCTCCAGAGATGAAGATGAGCTTAATTAGAATTATAGAAGGATTGAAAAGTCAGTTAAAAAAAAAAGAAAAGAAAACGATTCAAACTGAATATTCAATTTGCAACAAAGTAGAAGAAAGCCTTAACTCTCTTTGTCCAAACACCTCAAACCTCCAATGGGTAAGAGGACAGCCCAGCCCCAGGAAGCTAAGTACTAAATATGTCCACATGGTAGTCAGGCTAGAAAAAGGCATTCTCTAGTTCTATGCCCTTCAGCCGCCTGGGATCTAAGACTGTGATACACACCCCTTGGTGTTGCAAAAGCCAGGAGGCCCAAGAGATACCAGGCACAACTGCTATGGAGTCAAAAAGCTTAGGAGCCAGCTAACAAAATCAGACAAGGCTGAGATTGACATCAGCTCTGTGCTCCTGGAAAACAGTAAAAGTTAAGAACCGCCGTATTCTTGCGTGTGCTGGACAACATACCCTTTTACATACCACTTAAATAAGATGTACTGATGCCACAGAACCCCCAACTGCCTCACTTCCAAATGCAGACCTTTCCGACTCTTAATTTTCTAACTAATAAGTGACTTGGCTGAATTGCTTGTTCCCACGCATGGGGCACAGTCAGGACAAAATGCTGGGTACCCAAAATCTGGTTAAACGTCTCTCTTCTTAGAGCCCTGAATGTTGTTGAACTACCCTCATCCCAAACCAGCACACTCCTTGGGGGCACAGGCCAGACTCATGGGAAATGTTTTCTGGTCTCCTCCAAGGCCATGTCACGCTTTTATCTCACTTCCCAACACTCTGTTCTTTTCCGCCACGTGCAGCCTTCTCAAGAACATTCAATAAAAGAACATTGGTTTTGCCAAATTCATAGAGGCTTGCAGATCTTAGAGGCACATCATTAAAAAAGCGTCTGAGTGTAGATACGGAGATATTATTAAAGGGAAAAAAAAGGTGAAGGATTAAAACATAAAGCATGGTAAAAACTAAATTACAAAAGACAAGGAAATGGTACAGGGAATTAAAAAAAAAATTTTTCCAAATTCATTTTTCCTAAAATAAAAGAGTAGGGAAACACCCACCTTCTCACTCTAACTTCTCATTATGGAAGTTTTTAACCAGGGTACCCCTCAACATCACCTGGAAGAGGTAAGCACCCTGGTAAAACACAGCCGTGGGCACGGAATCGTGACTGCAGTATGTCTGTCTTCAGCGGCACGTGGTCCATGCTGTAGACGCATGCCATGACTACAACAGCAATGCGGGATTTCAGTGAATAGAATCCCTAGTAACCTTTGACTTTGCTTCCCTTGGGTTAAATGTGGTTCAAGTCCATGTATAAGGGCTATCGGAAAGTATCCAGCCATGTGATATGAAAAGTCAAGGCATTTACGGCTGAATTTTTTTTCCAGACAGCCCTCGTATACATCAAAGGCCTGAAAGATGAACAGGAAGGGAGTTATACATTGGGATGGGTGCTTCATTAGAGTATCATTCATTTAAAAAATGTATTTTGAAATCTGATTCCACTCATTCCTTCCACAGGTAATCTTTCATTGAAATGCTGTTTCCACTGTGAAAGACTTTGCTCTCAGGAATCGCATCACATGGGATATTAACTTCTCGTGGGTACCGTTTACTAAACCACTCAATTACAAAACCTGTCATCTGACTGTCCCATAATGGTGGCTTTTCCTATTTAGCATTTAGAGTTGATAGTTTACTTCTAGAATGTGAATTGTTCACCTTTTGTCGCCAGCAGCTCCAGCTGTTGAATTTTCCATTATCATCTAAACCTAGAGGACCAATTTAAAAAAAAAATTCTTAATATCCCAAGGCACCTTGCTTCTTGCGACATGAATATTAAATCGGGTGAAAGCTTAAAACCCTTGGTGTCAAGTTCCGTCAAGAAAGGCCACAGGAGGACATTCAAAATACAACCAGACAACTCAGATTCTAGTGTGGGATTAATTAGCTGTGAGCTACGGAGGCAGTCTCAGGGTCAAAGCACTTTTCCATAGAGTTTTTGTCACATGATGCTGCTTTTCTCATGCTCTAGCCATAGTTTGGGAGGGGGAGGGGGAGCTGCTGAATGTGGTGAAAGGAAAAGACAGAGGAGGAGGGTTCTAGATGGACCGCCTCACTTTATGTTACTCTGCCCAGACAGCCACTGACGAGCTACTTCCTCTGAGGAAGACTTTCTCTTTCCCAGGTTGACACTAATAGAGGAAGTGATTCTTAACCCCTGGTTCAAGTCAGCTGCCTAGAAATGAAAGAGAAATCTTTTAAGTTAGAAAATTTCATATCATTGTTGGTTTGGTAAAAAGAAAGAAAGAAAGAAAGAAAACCACTCTCAGTATAGCAAGAGAGGGGGGAAAAAATTCTTCTTTCCAAACTCTTCAAAATTCTCCCTTCCAAACTCTTGGGAGGTTTTTTGTTTGGTTGGTTGTTTTGTTTGTTTTAATCTTTTAGTATGCTGCTCAGAATGGAAGAAGGGACTCATTTAGCTATCACTGTGATTTCCATGAAGATTTAGATTCAGTGACACCTGCATATTCCACATGGACCCTGACACTGGTGTAGACTGGAGCCCACCGCCTAAGCCATAAAAAAGGATGATTGTAGATGCATCAGAGGGTGAATTAAGATATCTTTGACTCCTCTGGCCAGCCAGCTACTCCTAGTTTTAGCTACTTTGGGACCACGATTTCCCTTCTTGCTCTATACCTTGCTATTGATGATAAAATTTTGGAGCATTTTAAATGCATTGTCTCCCAAATATACTCATGTAATAAAAATAAGATTGTCGAAGAACTATGTGTTCTTCTGAGCCACCAATCAGCATTATTTTTTTATTTAGCACATTTCAATTTCTCTCAGACCATGTCAATGAGGATGATCGGACCATGTTTCACAGCTTTCAGTAACACTGTTCAATAATTAAAAATTTTCTCCTTTGGCTAACAGATTTGAATTTATGTCTGTGTTTCATAAAGCTCTATATGTTCTGGTTTTGCTTGTTACAGTATAGGTTTTCCCAGGTGTCTTTAAATACTGTCTGACTCCTACATGACTATACTCATTGCAGATCTTGTGAATTTTTGTCACACTCTACTTACAATCATTCATCTTCAAAATCCATCCATTAATAGCTCCAAAAAACTACAGTAATAAGAATATGTGATTCAAAGATATGTCATGACAAAGAATCAAATAAAACTATATTGTCATTTGATGGTATTATGGTAGCTAAGTTAGGGTCATCACGTAACATAAAATTATTGACTCAAATACAATCATTATGATTGCGAAAACTGCCTTTTTGCTTTCTAAAATAATATCTTTTACTGAAACTACCATAATGTGTTTAACTACCAGCATTGAAAGATGTCACCTATCCTATAAGCATATCTACATTAAACCATTTTCTCTATTATATATATATGTTATATATATATATGTATATGTGTGAATCACAACTGCTTTCAAAATGCTCTCTGTCCCTCCAGTATTTTGAGGACAACTGCAATAACTAATAATGATGTGATGACTTCACTGCTGTGAAAGGAAGATTTAGAAACATAATCAACCTGAAATGAAAAGGAGTTGGTTTGTACAAGCTTGACAAGGTCCGATTTCCAAATTAAAAGACAAACAAACAAACAAACAAACAAAAACCCCCAGGCATTTAAAGGAAACAAAAACAGCAATGTTAGCAAGTTTACATTAATTCATGGCATCAGATGAGACAAATTTTCTTCTTCTTATATCATGTATATAAAAATAAGGGCATATGCTGACAATAGCATTGCAAAAGTCAGTGATAACGTTTTCGTTACATTAGCAGTAACTTGCAGGAAATGTTCAAGCTTTCATTTACTTTCAGGGCTAGAAGATAGACAGGGCAATTCTCTTCCTTGGTGTTATCTAAAGGGACAAAGTACGTGTTTTCTTTCTTACTGTGGGACATATTGTGTGGTATCTGTGCACACTTCAGTCGGACCAATGGTCACTTTGTTTTCAAAGGTCTCACTGTGTGCAGTGTCCGTACCTAAAACATGAATTTGACCATTCACATTTAAAAAAATTAATATCATTAATTTAGTATTTTACTTGATCAGTTTTAATTATCTGAGAGTTAAGAGATATTAAGTAGTATATATCAAATGCCTTAATATCTGACTAAAAACAAAATGACAAGATTCTAAGGCTTATGAATTAATGCCCATGTGGACGATCTGTAAGGCCTCTGGGGTTGCAATTTACACATATGTGTCAGAAATATTTTTGTTTTTATAAACATACCTACTGAGATTAGAAAACAAGAATCATCAAAATTACACCTACTAGGTTTGGTCTATAAGAGCTATAATCTACACATACATGATAAATCCTATCTCAAAAATTCCCCAAATGTGCCAATATTCCTGACCTGCCCGTTAGAAAGTAGCATTTTTTTATGTTCTTATTTTTCCGGTCCTTTTAAACATTTTTTATTATATTTATTGGGGTTTCAAGTGCACAATTCTATCATACATCGTCTATGTGTTGCATAGTATGCTCACCACCCAGTCAGTTCTCCCTCCATCACCATACATTTGACCCTTTTTACCCTCTTCTATCACTCCCCCTCCCCCTTACCCTCTGGTAACCACTAAACTGTTGTCTGTGTCCATAAGTTTTGTTTGTTTGTTTTTTTTGTCTAGTTCTATTTACCTCACATTTAAGTGAAGTCGTACAAGTATGATTCTTGACCTCTCTTGTCTGACTTATTTTGCTTAACATGACGATCTCAACAGCCATCCATGTTGTGGCAAATGGCAGTATGTCATCTTTTCTTAAGGCCAAGTAATATTTCATTGTGTGTATGTCCCACATCTTCTTTATCCAATCATCTATTGGACACTTTGGTTTTTTCCATGTCTTGGCCAAAATGAATAATGCTATGAACATGAGAGCACATATATCTTTATAGATAAATGGTTTCAGAATTTTTTTTAGGTAGATACCCCAAAGAGGGGTGGACTGCTTTGTTGTACAGTAATTCTATTCTTAATTTTTGGGAGAACTTTCATACTGTTTTTCCTTAGTGACTATACCAATTTATATTCCCACCAGCCGCTCCTTAAAGTATCTTCATTTTCTTGGTCTAATTTAATTCCATTGTGCATCAGAGAACGTGTATTTGAGAAATACATAGGTGATTATTCTCTGTAAGTGAGAAGTACTGTCAACAGCAGAACAATTGAAATGAACCCACTGATTTCAAAAGAGTGACAAGAATGACATAGGCAAAGTAGGGGTACTTATTCTTCCTGCCTTCATTTCTTATTTCAATTTTCTTTTAATTTATTGAGATTTGTTTCATTGCCAGAACATGGCATACTTTGGTGATTATTCTTCATACAGTTGAAAAAAATTTTTATTATGAAGATGTTGTATATAGTGTTCTCTAAATGTCATTTGGTCAAGTTTGTTCATATATCTATTCAAATCTTCTATACTCAATGAAATTTTTTACCCTGCATATTCCATAAATTACTGAGAACGGAGTGTTAATTCAAAATTATAGTTGAAGAATTTAACTGTTATTTCCATCTTCTCTTTTGTTTACTATTTTCCTCATCTTTTTAGTTTCTCTTTTCTTATTTCCTTTTGTATTAATTGAACATGTTTTCATATTCCATCCATCCCCTATTTGGATTTTTAGCAAGAAGTCTGTTTTTTTGTTTTTAGTCTTTGAGGATAATATATACATCCTTAATGTATCACAGTCTGACTTGAGTTATTTTTATAGTAACTTACATATAATGTAAGAAGCTTATAATGCCCCAATTATTTTTACTGTTCTTGTCATGTACTCATTTTTCCACATATCATATACCGTATGACACATTTGTAATGTTTTACTTTAGAGAACCAGTATCTTTTTAAGGAAATTAAGGAAAGAAAATCTTTTATATATACTCATATATTTCTGGTACTCTTATTTTTTCTTGTAGACCAAGGTTTCTACCAGCCGGTATGTCCCTGGAGCCTGTAGAACTCACAGCGTGTCACCAAGGTGACAGAGCAGCAAAAGGCTTGTGGTGAGAAGATGCGTCCTAACTTACAAAAGGGAGGCGAAGAGCTAGCAGAACACTACAGTAAACCAGGAAAGATGTGCCCGTCCCATGAATTCAAACTGCCGCTAATGTTCTTTGCTCATTGACAGAAAGGAAAACAGAGTATCTGTGAAATTACTAGATGCACACCACCAACAAAGGGCAAGATTCATTTTCTCCACTGAGGAACCCACGTCTGAAACAGCAGCTACATTTGGAATTACCCTTTGATTCAGCTTACAGTAAATCACTGTTATTCTCTATGATTCATTCTGACAAATTAGGAAAGATCTGAATTACCACCCTTGTGTTTCCCAACTCATTGAAAGCAGAACTAATACC